>SGPM01000002.1:3872-92567 GCA_004802725.1 Antrodiella citrinella | reverse complement strand
AAGCNGNNCNTGAAGCTNNANTTGNNNNTNATNCGAAGNNNANANGNNGGNNNGNNNGTGNNNNGTNCANTNTGTGNTGCAATNNNANTANTGNNNNATNTGCNNNGNATCNTGCTTNGNNNAAATTCGCTNATGGATGACGTCGATGTCAAATTGGAATTTGAGGGTACGAGAAGACCTGTTGTTCTCATANCCTTCCGTCCACCGTCTACTCGATCTTTCACGAAGACCGCTATCCAACCACAAGTCTGACATACGGGAGGTTCGCGGCAACATAGGTACACACCGGCACGCATCACATCGTGGTGATACCCCATGGCCANAGGCCAGACGCATATGCCGGAATACGAACAGACCGTTCGGCTTGTCAGGGGAGTCGAACTTTCATTATCATTATAGCTTGGCTTGAGGGTACGAAATTCGGAAGTANCGGTGATGTCAGAAGGCTAGCATCGCGGGATTGCTTTTGAAATTTGATGTCCATGGAGNGTGCAGTCAGGAACCATTNATGTGTGCGCTGTTTGAGACGAGCGATACCTGTCTTGTTTATCGTATCGTCTGGAGCNAACTTTGGACGTTGANAATGACACAAACGTATNTTGGTGCAAGGACCGGTTCCCAACGATACAGACACTGCACAGACAACCTATCAAGACGCTAATTCAAATAGAATGAACGATGGAATATGCAATACAACTTGAAAGCCGTGCGTACCACCACAAACCTTCCCAAGTCCCAACAAGACTCCGAGCCAGATTAGCCAAGATCCTCCGCATCCCTCTTCCTCTTCATCTCCCGCGACACTTTGTGCTGCGCCGATTCGTGCTTNGCCAGTTCGACCGGCACCTTCGACACAGGGCTCTTCGATATCTCTGTACAACAAAACACAAGCNAAATCAGCCATGTGACNATGATAACGAGAAACTCAGAGAACGAGTGTGGAGGAGAGTGGATAGTGGGATGGTGGAGACAAGACATATGGTGTGTACCTTGCTTGAGATCGTACCTGCAAACAAAACGCGCGGAATCAGTATCGCCGAGCTCAAGAGCGAAAGATGGTNGTGAACACGCACATGACTTCGTCGTCGTCATTCGAAAGGAACGTGATAGAAACACCTTGCTTTCCGGCTCGTCCCGTACGCCCTAGCGTGATAAGATAAGCCAAACCATCCTCGCGCCTCAATATNAAAAAGAAGGTACGTGCCGATACGATGAACATATGCTTCGATGGTATTGGACATTTGGTAGTTGATGACCAGTCCGACGTCTTGCACGTCGATACCACGACCGGCAAGATCTGTNGCCACAAGGATGTGCGAATCGCCGGTCCGGAGCGATTGCAGCGCAGCTTCTCGTTGTTCCTGGTTCTTGCCTGAATGCAATACGGCCGTGCTCCACTAGAGTACATTCAAATGGTCAGCGAGGTGAAATACTGTGGGTCTGAGACACGTACGTTTGCACGCTGAAGATCTTTGGCCACCATGTCTGCGGTCTTCTTTTGGTTGACGAACACGATAATTGGAGAAGCATGTTCGCCGCTGTTGAGGATCTCGACCATGCGTTGTCTGTGAATGAGAGAAGCAGTAAGGGTCAGTTTCATCTCACTCAAGGTGCCGACTGAAGCTTACTTTTTCTTCTCGTCTCCCTGGACAAACTCAACCCGTTGCTCGACAGTATCCACAGCTCGTCCAGCCTCACCAATCGTGATGATAGCAGGTCGTCTCAGGTACTTCTTCGCCAGCCGTTCAACTGGCGGCGGCATCGTCGCCGAAAACAACGTCGTCACCCTCGTTCGCCCTTTCTTGATCATCGTCTCTCCATCCACATCCATCTGCTCGCCCTGGTCTTCTCCTACCATGGTGTCGGAAGGGAGCTTGTCCAGGATGAACGTCAAGTCCACTTCGAAACCGAGGTTGACCATCCGGTCGGCTTCGTCCATGACGATGTAACGACATTGCGAGAGGACGATAACGTGTCGCTCGATGACGTCCTTGAGACGACCGGGCGTTGCGATGATGATCTCAGCGCCTGAACGAAGGTTGAATTGCTGCTCTTCAACGGCGCGCTACACAAATCAAAATTCAGTGACAATGCCTAACGAATGTGAAGAGGACGTTACACACTCCTCCGACAATGGAAACACACGTGAAACCCAGTGGCGAGGCGAACTTCCTGGTCTCACTCTCAATCTGCTGGGCCAGCTCACGGGTAGGTGCCATAATGAGTGCATATGGACCTAGATGTCTGATATCGTCCGTGAATGGTGGCAATTTCGAGATGAAGGTGAGCATAGGTATGACGAACGCCGCCGTTTTACCGGAACCTGTTCCCATATAAATGATAAGTAAGTGCTCGGTGAAAAATGATAGAAACCACATACCAGTCTCGGCGATGCCAATGATGTCGCGGTTCTGCAAGCCAATTGGAATAGCTTGACGCTGGATTGGAGAGGGATCCTTGTAGCCAACAGTGTCCACAACAGCCAGAATCTCTTCAGGGATGATAGATTCCCTCCATGACCGCAAAGGATGAGGGATTTGTCCACCTGCAAAACCCCAGACGTTAGCGATACTCAATACAAGGAACAGCAGCATACACACCTCTTGCAGAAATACTAAAGTCCTCTCTGAATATACGCCAGTCACGCTCCTTCATCTCCTCCAGAGGCTTCTCCGTCCAATGCCTCTCATCAATCCCAGACTTCGCAGCCTGCCTCCGCTCCAATGGATCCGCCATTTGCATCCCCTCACCAGACGGGCCCTTGCCCGTACTAAGCGTCACAGGCCCACCCCCATCATCCATCCCGGCAATGTGCCCCCGCCCAAACATCACCTGCGCGCCCTGCCGCGCCCCGCCAACGGCAGCAGGCGCCTCAGACGAGAACGTGTCGTCCTGCTCGTCCCAGTCGAACACGAACTTGCGGTCGTTCATCTTCCGGATCTTGCGCTTCTTCTTGTCGACGCCGAGGTACCGCGACCGGATGGCGGAGAGGTCGTTGTCGGTCATTGGCGGGACGTAGGGCTCGGAGGATTCGGTGATGGAGTGAGGAGTGGAGTGGCCGGTGCTGCTCCCTTCGCCGGGGACGGGTGGCGGACCCATTGAGGAAGGTGTGGATGGGCCTGACGGCCTGCTTGAAGAAGGACCAGATGGAGGACCACCTTTACGTTCGGCACGCGGCCCCGTTGGTACACCTTGGTACGGTTGAGGCTGCGATGCTACCGGGGCCAGGGGTGGAGGTTGTTGTTGTTGTTGCTGTTGCTGGTGATGCTGTTGAGATCCTCGACGGTCATCCCGTCTGTCCCGGTTATTATCACGTCTACCACCACCATACCTGGAATCTCTGTCCCTGTCCCTATTATCGTAGCGGTCGTCATCTGTGAAACAAGAAGAATGTTACAAGGTTGCAACCGCTAAGCGTCGTAAGAAAGCACTGACATCGACCACCACTGCCATACCTAGAGGTGGCGCGTTCCCGGTCTCGCTCACTTTGTCGGATCTCCTCAGCCTCCCTTTCCAACACCTCGCGGTCCTTCTGGGTCCTCAGAGTCTTCTCGCGTTCTTCTTTGATCTCCTGCGTGCGTTTCTCGATGGCGAGCTGCGCGCGCTGCTCCTTCGTCAGGAACTTCGGCTGGGGAAATGAAGGATGAATTATCAGTATTAGGGTCTGGCGACGGGTAGAAAGACAAGATGCACCTTAGCAGCGGCCTCCTTTTCCTCCTTTTGCTTCTTCAACAAAGACTCGATGGACAGCGGTGTTGTGCGCACACCGGCCATGGCGGAACGTGTACAAGGAGTAACCACTCACCGGGAAGCGCCCTTACCGACCTCACTCAAAGTCAAAGGGCGCCTCTTCGCGATCGAGATAATTTCCAGACGCCTCCGATCCACTGCAGGCGACCGCGGGGCCACCCACTCGTTCTTATTGAACACAACAGCCCATTGTTCTTTTATCTCTCTTTCTTTCTTGTGGTGCAATTCTATATAATAATGTCGCTTCCGGTGCCCCCGTCTCCCATCAAGATGAATCGCAGCATGGAAGACTTTACTCGCGTCCAGTCGCCCCGTCCAGAGACACCCGAGCCTGATTCTCGTCAAGGTCGGAGGAACCCCCGAGCTGCTGGTGTTCAGCTCTTGGACAACGACGGCGCGATCTCTGTCCAGGTATTTCTTACCCACATTGTGTCTTCATTAAACGCGTACTGACGCGAAGGTGTCCTTTGGGTAGCTGGAGTCGTGCTTGAAGCATATCTTCGCGAAGTATTGCACGCCGACACCCGTCATGACGAAGTCTGGGGTACCCTTGATCCCGGAGGGCGCATATTTGGATACGGAGGGTCTGGATGCGTGGGCTGTTGCGACGAACGGAAAGGCCTTTGACGAAGAGACGAAGAACGAGCTGGTCGATTTTATGGACATAACAGAAGAGGGCTTTTTGACGTGAGTATTTCTTTGACATACGTCGCGGGCAACCTATGCTCATTCATACTAGTTACAAAGGTTTCATACAAGTCTACCAATTACAGACTCAGAGCGACGAAGAAGAGACATGGAAGGACCTGGTAAGTTCCTCATCATCTTTCATTGCTGCCGGGATCTCACCACGTCTTCAGTCTGCGCATGGATATGATAGAACACTGAAGCTAGTAGCATCCCGGAGGGAGGATCTACCCGAAAGTGATGTTTCTGTACCTGCGTGGGTTGCAGACGCGTCTTTGAAGCTCGAATATATGCTGATACCTTATCACAGTACCCTGGACCTCAATGCAGCCTCGTAGCATTGCAGCAATTTACATGACGAATCGGCCGCCTTGTGCAGCGGCACCTATACCCGGCACAACGAATACGACTATCCATGCCTTCAAGAACACGCCCAAGCACCCACAGTAGTACTTATGATATCCTAGGCTTATATGTAGTGTAGATTTGATGCTGAACGCTGCCCTTACTATACATTTCTTGCGTACAGATTTGCAATGCAGCGATCTTCTCAGCGAGACTGGAGGACGAGCTTCCAGATCTCTATGCCCTCCCAATCTTCCGGATCCCAGTTGAGACCGCCTTTCTTCATCGCTTTCTGAAGCTTTCTGTGAGGCACACGCTCGACTGAGAAATCCCACTGCTCTTTCGCTTGTGTGAGTGTGCGGTCTGCGATGGCGGGATCGCGTCGTTCAAGGCATATGTAGACGGGCGGGGCGCGGTTGGAAGCGTTGAACGACAGAGCGCTGAGGGCGTGCAAAGTGCGCAGGAAGGGCGTGATAAGGGCGGGGGAATACACTGTGTCCGCGGAGATGATGAGCTGAAACGGGGGCGCGATGGTCGGTGGGGCGAGCGCTGGCTGTTGCGAAGCCGACGCGTGTGCCACAGCTGCTGCATCGGACCACGACCATGTGTCGGGCGGGACGGTCCAGTCCAAGATGCGGACGTGGACGGACCCAGTGTGAAGGCGGGAGGCGTTGGCAGCGATGTTGGCGGAGAGGACGGCGTGTATGACCTGGGGCAGATCGGTCGCGAGCACGTCCCAACCCATCGAAGCCAGCGCGAGACTGTGAGGGTGTGAGTGCTCAATCGCAGGTCGGGGTCGCATGAACACGCACGCGGTCAGTCCGACGCCACTGCCCAGCTCAACCGCCTGAGGTCGCTCTGATGTCGGTTTCGTCGCGTACAGGTCTGCGAGGTACATCGCGAGGCATTGTGCGCCCAGCCACAGCGCAGTCCCGTTCGTAGCCCCGTCGTCGAGCTGGTTGATGAGGAACGACGAGTGTCGGAAGGGGTACGCGAGGCTCTGGACATGTTTGGTGTGATGAGCAGGCAAGGGAGGCATGGCGTGGCACACAACACGCGCTTCCCGCACACACAAGAGCTAGACGCCGAGACTCTTCACCACGTTCTCTCCTCTTCTTCCGTCCTCCTCCTCCCTTTCCTCCATTCTCCTCCTCATTTCGCTCGGTAGTATCCATCCATCCGGTGCACCGAGCCATGAAGGCCTTTCTCAACCGTTTCAATCGCGGTCTCTCCTCGTCCAAAGATAAAGACAGACAGGAGAAGGAAAAGATTCCTCCGCTCCCGCCCCTGCAGACATGGCCCCCACAGTCCCAGCAGCAGCACAGAGTATCTTCAACCCCGTCCTTTTCCTCCTTCAAACCGCTCCCCGACATCTCCGTGCGCCCTCTCCCTCCCATCGAGGAGCCCCAATCAGATACTCCAGAGTCGTCCGCGACACCAACTCCTGTAACAACACCCGTCTCATTACCCAGTTCTCCGCAATACCCCTTCACCAAGCACGAACTACCCGTCCATCCTCCATCTCCCCCGCCACCACCACAAATCGTCCAGACGCGTTCGGGTCAGTCCACCGCCGAACCTGACTCGGCAGGCCGCAGCTCGCGCAAGACCGCCAGCGGCAGTGCCAGTACAACCCTGGGCGGTTCAGATGTGCAGAAGAAGGTAGCCTTCATCTCGCCGCCTCCCACACCGGGTCCCCAGCCTGGGAACTTGCCACCATCTGATACCCCCTCCGGTGGAGCTCCCAACAAGACCACCGTATCTCGTTTCCAGGCTAAAGAAACGCGCGGTTCCACCTCGACCGCAACCTCTTCCAAGACCGACGTCGCGTCTACACTCAAGACGGCCAAACCCGCGTCCACACGTGCGACCACGTCGCCGTTTCCCAAGAACTATGGCGACGGCGCGTCGTTGCACCAGTCGTTGCGATCAGGGACGCCTTATTCTCAGATGACGAATGGCAGTCGTATTTTGGGCGCGCAGTCGTGGAGCGAGCAGGCCGAAGAGGATCTGGTCTCGAACATTGGCCAGCGCGAGCGCACACGACAAGAGGTCTTGTGGGAAATCCTAGCGAGTGAAGAGCGGTATGGTCAAGTCATGTCACCGAGTGTTCCGAAGCTCATGGTTTTAATCTGCAGATATGTGTCTGAGCTCCTCAAGCTCAAGGAAACGTTCATCGAGGCTCTGCTTCATCCCTACTCGACATCGCCCGTATCTTCACCGGTCATGATGGAGTACGAGGAGTTTCCGCGCGCAGACTCTCCGCGAGAATCCGTGGACCATTTGCCCATTGCTGCTCGCTTCCTCTCACCACTAGGTTTCCGTTCAGACTCGCCTGCAGCTGCCCCTTCGATAAGAAGAGACGACGAGCACAAGGATACGCCGAATATAGACGGCGAATCACTCAACTCAGACGAGGAGGAGGAAGCAGAAGACCGTATGGGAAAAGGCTACAACTCGCGTAAAACTGCTGGTATGAGCCAGGCGGCGAAGCACAACCACCCTCGTTCGCCATATGGAACAACGGCAGCACGAAAGCCAGGTGGTAAGTCTGGCATCACCGTCCCGTTCCCTTCTCGTTCGCACCAGTCCTTACCACCGCCCCCTCGAGCTAATCCTCATTCGGCGTCAACACATTCTCTCGGACGACAATCCTTCATTGAGACTAACGGCAACGGCAAGCCCACCTCGATAGCCCCGTCGTCTCGGGTTCTGAGGAAGTTCAGGAAGAGCAACCCGACGGCGCCGGATGGGATGCTACTGGACGGCGCAGTGTCGCCAAATCAGCTGCCCGAGGATCTCAAGAAATGTCTAGAGGTCATCGAAGGTGGCATCTTGGATGGTCATATCAAATTGGCTGAAGGTCTGCGCAAACGCTATGACGAGCAATATCCGTTAGTCAGGTCGCTTGCCGATGTCTTCGTCATGAACGTGAGTGTTTCATGATTCGCCTTGACAACCCACTGACCTCGAGGTGATTGGTAGTCCCATATTCTGCACGGATATGCGACCTACGTACTGCATTTGGAGCGGGCTCTTGAGCAGGTCGACAATGCCCTTGCTACTGCAAACGGCACCAAGAAGCCGACCCATAAGAAGGACGCAGAGCAGTGGATCAAGATCTCGCAACATCTCGGGCGGTTGGAACAACTGGCTTGCGATAAGGGAGAGACTGGCCTCGCGATTTCCTTGTCCAAACCTTTCCAGCGGCTGCTCAAATACCCTCTTCTTTTCCAAAACCTTCTCTTCCACACAGATCCCAGCACGTATGAGTACGAGAGTACTTTGCAGATGGTCGCTGAAGTGGAGACGATCGTGCGGAGTATTGAAGACGAGAAAATCCAAAAGGAGGAGCGAGATAAGACGAGGGACGTCTTCGCGCGTATCGAGGGCTTGGACAAGGTCAAGCAGCTCATGGTCCCGAAGCCTTCGCGAATATTGGTGGAGGAACGACCTGCTATGGCTTTGCCCAGCAATGGCGAGTCCTCCAAAGGATTCTCATCTCCTCCTGTATCGTCACAGAACCCCAAGAACGTCAAGGGCAAGTCGTCTCTGAAACGTCTTAGCGACGTGCTTCAGAACAACTCGAACGGCGTTGGAGGCAAGAAGGACCAGTGGTTGGTTGTGTTCAACGATGTGGTTCTTCGATGTCAGCGAACAGGGACGACGTCGCTCCCCTTGAGCGCTGCTACGAATTCCAGGGCGGCGTCGCTACCAGAATTGCAGGGCAAAGCCAAGTATGCTACGACTGGTCGGCGCAACACCCAGACAAAGCCCCGAAATCTCTACAAGTTCTTGAAGGTACGCTCTCGGTGCCCGATCTGAAGACGTCAAACTGAATTGCGATATCACCTAGATCGAAACTTGGGCCATCGGAGATGTCGTACAGCCACGGGAAGGCGTCGTTTCCATGGAAGAGTGCGTGTCCGTGTCCGTAATATGCGTGTAAAGGCTAACTTGACGTTATTCTTAGCGTTGTCCGCTCTCGTCAGCAGGTACACTCGGGTATTCACCAGCCTCGCATCGTCCCTCTGCCCGACGATGATGAGGATGGCGGGGAATCCGACGACTCTGACAAGAAGAGCAAGATGAGCTTCTCGTATTGGGGCGCGGACAAGGTGACTTTACAGAAACCGATCGTCAAGCCTCGGCAGATGTCTGGTAATGGCGCGAGACGAGGGGCGTCGACGCCGACGGCGGCTTATGGTCGCGAGTCGTCTGCGAACGCCAAGTTTGGGACTCGTCTTGTCTCGGGCGAGACACCGGGTGCCCGCGTCCGGCAAGTCGCCGCACACAAGCATCAGCCACGCCTACTGCTCGACGTACCGCTACCCACTCCGACGAGGGGCATTCCGCTGCTGTCAAAGTCACTGTCACAAGGAGTGATCGACCCGCCTGGAATGACAGTACGCGTGCCGTCATCACACCGACACAGAAGCGGGCGCGGAACGTATCGCAGACAAGTGCTGTGACAGCGACCAAGACCTCCGCTGTTGTTGCTGGGAAGCTGTCGTCGCCGGCGCCGTCAGAGGATTCAGGTGTGGGGTTCTACCGGAATCTAATCGCTCAAGATCCCTCACTGAATCAACTCCGCTCAACGCCAGTTCCCCAGTAGCCCTGCTGGCCTCTAACGATATCCTGTGCATTCTTCATCTTCGTTTATTCCACCCTTATATTTCTACGACCCTTTGCACTCTCCTCACGCCTTACACGGATTACATGACGACCATTTCCCTTTTTCTGCTTCCCTCTTTGACTCTCTCTCCCTCCCTCGCCTCCTCTTTCTCCATCTCTCCATCTCTAGCATGCGTTGTGATCTCCTTACTACTTTCTTTCTTTCGCCTCAGTCGTGCTTGCTATGTTGCCATATATCCCTCTCTGCGCTCAGCCTCTCATATCCCCCCATCATTATCATTTCGAGGCGATTACCATATTGTCTATTGTCATTGAGTTACCCGTTATCGATGATACCGTATCACTCTCCTTATTCCAGTCTCTCCCCAACCTCATCATGCTTTCACTCCATAATAATAGTTGACCTACTTGTGCTCTGGCGCGCCACACACTCCTTCAGCCTCTCTCCGTCCGTTGTTCGTGTTATTTCTCTCGCTACCTACCACTTCATACCATCACACTCACACACACATACATCACACATCACATTGCATTGCATTGCACGCCACAGTTTTCACCGGACACCATCCATGGATTTGTTCTGCTCACGGTCAAACACATCCGCTCCTTCCGTCGCTGTTTCTGTTCCCTTTGCTCCTCCAACTACTGCTGCTGCTTTTGCTGCTGTCCCTCTTCCCCTGTCCGGATCCGCTCGTGCGCATTGACGACCACTTTCTCCGTTTCTCGGCTTTACTCACTCCAGTCTTTCAGTCTCTGACCAAGCGTTCTCCACTTGTCTAGATTTGAATTGTATTACGACTACATATATGGGTTTTTTTTTCGTTCCCCTCTCCTCTCTTTCTCTTCTCTCTAGCCTAAGCCTATTCACACTCTTCACTCTTCCGCTTCCGCTTCTCCTCGTCGTATATAGATTGTGGGCGAAATGACAATCGTAACACACGGAAAGTCTCCAACCTGTTTTTAATCGGTTCCGTACGCCGCGTTGTGTATGCTCACGCTCCGGCCGCTGGGATCTGGCGCGCAGCCCCAGTCGCCGCGAGGGATCCATCGGACGGCTGTCTCTGCCGCTGTCTCCGAGGGGAACAAACCTGCAAGGCAACGTTCAAAGTCTTAAGTCCAAGAGTCCCTTCCTTCTCGAGACGCTACGTACCGTCGAAGATGTCACGAATGAAATACGCCTCTTTCGTATCTGGCGTGTCTCTTGGCCACCGCTCCGCTGCCTTCGCAAAGTCTTCGTCAGACACGACGGAGGCGGCTTGGTCTTTCATTCTGGATGGGAAGGAAGGAAAGTTAGTTAGTGTGCGTGGGTTATTTGGTGAAAGAATGGACGAACGGACCCGTCGATCCAGGAATAGCCAACGCCGTCTGAGAACTGTTCTTTCTGGCGCCACAGGAGGGAAGGGGGCAGGTATGGCTGTAGAATCATGAGATGGTTAGCTACCAGTGCATAGCAAAGTAAAGGGTGATCGGCGAGACCCACCTTGCCATCTGGCGCACAATCGAAGGCTTTACGGATGATGTACTGTCACACCACCCCAGAAACATCAGCTGTGGCGTTCAACTTCGAAACAATGGTATGAACATGAACAATAATACCTTCTCCATCTTGGGTCGCCCGTCCGCATCGAACTCCTGGTCCGCACCCTTACTGAACTGCTTCTCAGCAGGGTCGACGTTCATCGCGATCTCGAGGAACTCCTTGTCGAGGAATGGAACGCGGGCTTCGAGGCCCCATGCCATCGTTGACCTGCACCGAACCATGTAAGCACTAGAAGCTAGAAGAGTAAGACGACGGGGAAGGAACGCACTTGTTAGCCCGCAAGCAATCTGCTGTGTGCAGGTTCTTGACGCGACGTACGCATTCTTGGTGGAAAGACTTGGCATCGGGAGCTGCGTGGAAGTACAGGTAGCCTATGTTTCCGACGCGTCAGTGCATCTTCAGGGATAGGGATGAATGACCTCAGAGACATACCTCCGAAGATCTCGTCGCTACCCTCACCGCTAAGCACCATCTTCACACCCATCGCTTTGATTTTCCGGCTGAGCAGGTACATGGGCGTACTTGCTCGGACGGTGGTCACGTCGTACGTCTCTAGGTGGTAGATGACATCTGGGATGGCGTCGAGGCCTTCCTGGACGGTGAACACGTATTCGTGGTGGACGGTGCTCAGGTATGCGGCAGCTTTCCGGGCTGCGAGCAAGTCAGGAGAGTTCTCAAGGCCGATGGAGAACGAATGCAGTTGTGGCCAGGACGCGATGGTAGCTATATTCCGAAAATTGAACACACAGCACGCTTGAAGGAAGAAATATGTACGGACCATATTCTGTGACATCCTGAGGGGTAGGCGGTCCACTGGACAGCTCTGCGAGCTTCCTCTTACGCGTTTCCGCCTGAGCAAGCGCGACCTTCTCCGTCTCCCGCGCGGCGATAGCAGCAATCAAACTGCTATCCAGCCCCCCGCTCAACAGCACCCCATACGGCACTTCCGACATCAGCCGCTTCCGCACCGCAGCCTCCAATGCCTCCCTCAGCTGCGTCAGATCCACCTTGTTGGTCGGGATCGTCCCCTGCGGCGCGTCCAGATCGCCGTTCAACCACGTCGGGGTGAAGTACCGCACGGTGCTGTTATCCCTGGAGTCGTAGACGTGCCCAGGCGGGAACGAGACGATCTTGTCGCAGATGTCGACGAGGGCTTTGAGCTCGGACGCGAAGAACGTCGCGGAGGGCCGTTTGGAGTCCCAGCCTTGGTAGAGGGTGGTGATCCCGACGGGGTCGCGCGCGGCGATGATCCGGGAGGGGGTGACGGATTCGTCGAGGAGGACGAAGGAGAACATCCCGTCGAGCATGGTGCAGAGGTTCTTGTCATGTTCGGCGTACTGTGTAAGATCGTGGTGAGAGATTTGTTCGTTCAGCGATTTGAGGTGGATGTATGCGGTGAATTGCGTACCAAGGGGATGATAACTTCGCAGTCCGAGTGGGTCTTGAAGTGATAGGGGGTCTTCAAGCCTGCTCTCAGCTTGATGTGGTTGTAGATCTCGCCATTGACACACAAGATTGTCTTCTTGTCGTCGCTGACAAGCGGTTGCGCTCCCGTATCTAACCACCCAACGCGTCAGAACCGTCAGATGTCGTTTAGCTGGAGGGTGCGGGGTACGCACCGACACCGACGATGGCGAGACGTTCGTGCACGAGCACGCTCTGCTGCCCGACGAAACAGCCCGACCAATCCGGACCGCGGTGGCGGATTTTCTTCGAGCACGCTATCAGCTTCGCGCGGTCTGCAGAGGGCTTCTCGATGCCATGGGCAATGACGATTCCACACATGGTTGCTGCTCAGTCGAAGGGGGTGACGGTTGGGGGTATGGTTGTGCACAAGTGCGGATGAAACCTATAAGTCTGAGCGGGCTGTGACTCGATCGTGCGTCCAGTTTGTCCGAGTCATTATCGGTCTCAGTCTCGACTCTTATCTCTGGCTGCTGGCATTGGCGGCGGCGACGGAGGTGATGTGCTTGTAACATGAACTGCTGCCCTGTGCTGCCCAGCAATCTCGGAGGTATTCAGGACAATCTTTGTCTGCATAACACCGACCAGCGACTGATGTTCGACCTCGGATAGCAAAGTAAGTACCTCAGCGTGGTCGTATGATATGTTGGATGGACGTAAAGAAGTTGATTTAGCTGTACTACGAGGGCACGATTCGAATAGATACATGACGCCGGGGAATATAAGATAGATAGAACAGGAGACGTCCAGGAAAACCAAAGTCACGATTTTTGTAGGAGGATAAGGGAACAAATGTAAAGCGAGAGTAATCGGAAGTATCACAAATCAGAAGAATCTGAAGGAGGGCGAGGTATCCTGATTAACCAGTGAGATAGGTGGTGGTACAGTAAGAGAAAAGAAGGGTAGTAATACACGATAGTCAAGGTTCATACTGGTAACAAAAAAGAGACGTGCTGTAAAGAGTGGATGTAAAGTATGTTATCGAGCAACTGAAATCGAGCGAGTTCAGGAGCACCATGAGACTATGAGAGACATCTAGGGGACATAGACGAGGTCCTCGTCGGGGGTGGGGGAAGGCAAGGGCACCACGGAGGGAGAGAGGGTGACTGGGACAGGAGAGGGGGTCGTCGAAGCACTGTGGAAGCGAGAGGACGCCGCATTGTCGTAGGACGGGTGACGGTGAAAGGGGTTACGGGCCAAGCTGCGTGCCACAGGAGATGCTGTGATTTTTGAAAAGGACCAGTGAGATGGGAGCATAACGAGAGTCGTTTGAATGCACGAACCTAGGTGGTCTCCTCCCCATAACTTGAGCGGGTAAGCCACAGTGTCGTTCTCCTTATCGATGTAATCGGAGTGATCGGAGAGCAAGCCATCCGCAGACACTGAGGGGCTCAAGCGGGTAGATCCAGGACGACGGTAGGGAAAGTAAGGCCCAGTTGCATTAGAATTGCCGGATCGAAGGACGGGAGAATTGGGTGGGAAAAGGAGCGCAGTGGACGGACGAAGGATCGACAAGAACTCCTCTAATGCCTCGGATGTAAGTCCGGATCTGTGGCGGTCAGAAATGTCAGCGATACTCTTTATAAAACGCACCGAAACCAAGAGAAGGCAAAGCTCCAAAGGGTACGCCCTGCGTCGGACATATTAGAGTACGGAGAGACGGAAGACATACCGAGGAGATGCGCGAGGGGAGGCGGCATCGCGATCTGATGGCGGTGCAGAATCTGGTTTGGAGTCCTGGTCGGCGCCGTCATCTGCGAGCTTGAGTCTATCAAGGGCATCTGCGGGGGCAGAGACGAGACGGACGGCGGAACGAGCCTGGGGACGTTGGAGAATGGAATTTGTGAAATGGGTATAAGGAGAGGGAGCGGCTAGTCGCACTGGGCGAGGAGCGACGAGGACGATGTTGTTGTGTGCGTTGAAGTTCATAATTTTGTGGAAGATGATACAAGGAGGTGACAAGACAACTGGGCTCTCTCGACCATATATCAAATAGGCGCCTTGGAGGTCCCGGCCACAGGTCCACTGTGGGTGGCTGACGGACCTGGGACTGGTCCACAGCCACCCAAACAGGAAACAAGAGACGTCCCACGGAACCCCGTGATCAACACGTATTAGAAGAGAGCAGGACACCCGCGAGATCGCACAGAACCTGGACGTAAATGATGCGTCTCCTCGATGTTATAAACTAACACCGAGCCCTTTTCGCGGTCTTTCCCCCGCGTTCGCAGGTACGCTCGCTCCCCCCACAGAATGGCAAGTCAAGCAGCCATCGCGTCCTCGAGCTCGTCCCCAGTACAAGAGCAGTTCGTGCCCTTCCTCGACGCTCAGGACCTCGAGCAGGCCATCAAGCTCGACCCTCTCTACCGCGACGAGGATGATAGTGTCCGGGCGACTACGACCACGATTACGCCTGTCCCCAAGGCCCAGCTTGCGTCCCTCTGCGCGGTCAGGCTTGTCGATCCCGTCGCATTCACGCAAATCTTTCCTTACGTGAATGAGATGATGGATTGGCTGCACGTCACCGAGGATCGTTCTCGGATTGGCTTCTACAGTGGCATGGTGGTAAGCGCGCTCCACACCCTCGGTGATAAACAGGAAGAGCTGTTGACGGGGTCCATCTGTCCGTCACTTGCAGGAGAGCATCTTTGCGATTTCTCAATTATTGTCTATATACCAGTGGGCCAAATTTTCTGGTCAGTCGTTTCCCAAACTCTGGGGACAGAAAGAATCTAAACTGGTTTCTAGACCGCGTTGGACGTCGCCCCGTGGTTCTGATAGGTATACTTGGTATTGCTCTAAGCACTTTGCTTACCGGACTTTCCAAGTCGTTCTTTGCTGTTCTGCTTGCTCGATGTTTGGGTAAGTTCGACTCATATCCTTCTCCTCTGACGTCAGCGCCCATACAAATGATTTCACCAGGCGGGCTCTTCTCTGGAAACATCGCGGTCATTCACTCGGTTTTGGGTGAGCTCACTGATGCAACGAATCAAGCTATTGCTTTCCCCATCTACGGCCTCTGCTGGCCATTGGGCTCAATCGTTGGGTATGCTCACATTCGTTCATCTCGGTTTATTTCCCCCCATATCTAATATTCGGTGTAGACCGTTAATCGGCGGTACGCTGTCTAACGCAGCGGACAAGTTCCCCCAATGGTTCGACATCGAAATCTTCCGGCTCTATCCCTATCTACTCCCATGTCTTATCTCAGCCGCACTGGCGTTCGTTGGAGCGCTTGCTGGGTACTTCTGCTTAGAGGAAACATTACCAAGTAAACGGAAAGGCGGTGTATCGAAGGGTCACTCCGAGAAGCCACAAGAAGCTGCGAGTATACAGTATTTGTGGTCGATCCCTGTTGTACGAGCACTATGTTTGAGTGGTTGTTTCTTGTCATTCATGTGAGTGCAGTGAGATACGCAGCCGACTATCTATCCTGACGTTGGTCTAGCAACACTGCATTCGATGTTACATTTGTACTGTTCTGCTACTCTGCCATCTCAGCGGGCGGGCTCGCATTCAGCGTACGTTGTCTCATATTTCATCTCCACCCTTCTCACTCAAAATAATTTGAACACAGGCTTCCGAAATCGGCTACTCCCTCGCCATCTCCGGCTCCGCGTCCGGCTGCCTCCAACTCTTCTTCATGCCCTACCTCCTGCGTCGCTTCGACCCGGCAAAAATGTACAACTTATGTATGGCGATATGGCCGTACTGCTACATCTTCCTCCCCGGGTTGAACCTCATCGCGAAGAGTGGGACAATCGATGAGGCGGGTCAGGTCGATCCGGCGACGAAGGCGTTTTTGTGGATGGGTATTGGGGGGGTATTGTTGTTGGCGAGGAGCGCTGGGCTGTCGTTCTCGTGAGTTGCTTGATCATATTACCTATGGTATTGTGAGATCTGATAATGGTGTCTCTGTGTTTAGTGTCAGTATGATTCTTGTGAAAGACGCTGCTCCAGACCCGTCTTCACTAGGAGCCACCAACGGCCTCGCGCAATTCGCAATGGTACACTCAGTTCCCTGTGCTTGCCATCTAACCTCCATACTAATAACCCTTCGTCGCTCAGTGTTTTGCGCGTGCCTTCGCCCCCGCCTTTGCCTCCTCCCTCTTCGCCGTCTCCGCCGGCTCCACCTTCTTCCCCATACGGTACGCATGGGTCGCCATCCTCGCAGGCATATCCATGTTCGGGACCCGCTTCTCGCGGAAGATCGAGGAAGGCAGGAAGTTACAGATTCCTCGACGATAACATAACAAATTACACGTTTCAAAAGGATGCACAGATACTTCACTTTTCACTTCACTTTCTCCTCTCATTCCTCATTCCTCAAGCGATTCTGCTTAAATGTTGCTTGCTAAAGATGTGCTGACTGGTGCATTACTACACATTATAACCTCACATTGGCTCTACGATTTGGTTCTAGAGGTCACTTCAACTTGCATATGGATTGGATTGGTGTAACATCTATTTGTATTAGAACACAATCTATGCCTTGATACGACTTGGATACGACTCACCGAGTGTATAGATCAGATTAGATGTCGACTCGTGCGCCACGGTGTAGAGACGTGTACAAGATGGTACAAGACGTGTAGTCGACTATTTACTTGTCAGGCTCGCCCTCTGCAAACTACTATGCTCAGCCCCGTGTCCCCAGACCATGACTAGCGTAGCGTTCCCGTACAGCTATGGCAGCTCCTCCAACACCCTTTAGGACAGGCTTCCTACATCGGGTTGGTCGCTGGTCGCCTCAGTGTGTCGCTCGGCCCTCAACTATCTATGCCATTGTTGTTGCTACATGACAAGCCTTGTATGTCGAAGGTGGATCACCGGCTTTTCTGTAAGACCTTATGCACGACTGTTTGATATTGCAAATGTACGTTATTGGTTCTTATTGTATACCGGGCGTTTGCCACTAACCTTTGTTTTTTGAATCGAATCAACTTATAGCTTCCGTACGATGCCACTGTAACTGCGACTCTTCACCTTCGCCTTTGACCACTACACCCCTCGTATCTGTGTCCTCAATGCATCGCGCGCTCACTCATGGCTCTGCGAGGGCTCTCGTCCAGCCTCCGACGCGGTTCAGAGCAATATCATACCGTGACCCGACGACCGCCGCTACTCTCCCCGTCGCATCCGATGATCTGACTTGTGTGGATTGGCAGCGCGTTGCTCTCCAGGAATCGATGCGGGTCGTCGAGTGGATCCGTTACATGCACCAGCATGAGCACAAGGCAGTGCTAAAGCTCCTGGAGGCTTTACGACCCGCGATCAATTATGGTGAACAACGCACGCCCCAGTGGCGGAATTTGGCCATTACGGGGCTGCCTGTTGTTCTTGTTGAAATTTTGACGGAAGATGGGATGTTCTCCACCACGCCAGGTGCTTTCAAGGTGCGTTGATCGTCAGAAAGCACAGAGCATCCTGCACCCAAAATAAACTCCATAACCTGCACAGGACATCAAATACAGCATTGCCATAATGTCAATGCTCGCCTTGTGCTTCCGGATCGTTGTCACATTCGACGCTCCTCAAGACCCAAACGACGGCGATTGGATCTTTGGCTGTCTTCAGAAACGAGATCAGCTCTTTCATACCCTATGGAATGTTCACTACTTGTGTCGAACGAGGCGCAGCACTATTCCTCCGGACGTAGGTATGCCGGATCTCTTGGAACATTTCCCGTTCCCTGCGCACATCGTTGTCAGTCATATGGTTCTGTTGTCCACAGAGACGTACGTGGGCGTTCGTTGCATCCGTGGCACAGTTCTTACTATCCTCTTTGCAGGTCCCAACGGATACCTCTATCCGCTCATGCTGCCCACTTCCTCTTGTACTACTGGGTTTACACCCCCGACGCGAGCGAACGGACGAGCGTCATATCTCAAGTCTATGCCATGATGAAGAAAGACATGGCAGAGTCCATCCCGGTCTTCGTGCAACAGTTCATCGCGGCCTGCACTGCCGAAAAGTCAAACCATCTTATACGTTTCTTAAACGAGATCGTACCCTACGCTCGAGGCCACCGCACGGCCGGCGGGGGCTCTGCGTATCAGTATCTCTATGTCTTGACTGCGCTCCTACGCTACGGCGCCGAGACCTTCGCGCGTATCGCTGTTTCTCCCGACTATAAGTCTGTCGAGCTGACTCAGTTCCTCATCGTCCAATGCCACTGGCAGTTGTGTTGTAAAGAGGGGTCTCGGGACAACGCTGAGGCTTGGAAGCTGATATTCGGGATGTTGGAGTGCATCGAGTGAGTTTCCCTCATCCATGGGCTGATAGCTACCATATACTGACGTCTTTCAACAAGGCAATTCATATCAGAGTCGTCTTCGTTCTGGCGTATCTTTTTGGGACATCTTCGCGAATGCACAGGTGCACTAAATCTTATCTCCACTCTGGGCAACGCTCTTGTGCATGCTTATCAACATGACGATGCGACGAAAGGAGGTACGCCGTACTTTTCGCTGTCGATCATTCTCACAGGGCTGAATGTATCAACAGCGACGGCATTGCAGATCTTGAACTTCGTCGTTGAACCGTTTCACAGATCTGACATAGACCGCACAACGGTACCCGGATTTATACAGTTCTACCGCACGATCCGGCTGGTCTGGCATGACAAGCTCTCCTTCATGGTGTATCCGCCTCAATCCGAAATCAGGACCGATATCATGAACGCTTGGCTGCACGTCGGTATATTCTTTGGCCTGCAGAAGGGCGTGAACGTGTTGACGTCGGAGATACCGTCTGTCCCGAGTACGGAGCGGCGGTACTGGAAGATCGCGAGGGTGTGCAGTCGGCCGTCGTGTGCGTGCTCGGCGGTATGCCATCATCGTCTGCACGTGTGCAAGGGATGTTGGAGGGTGCTGTATTGCAGTCCGACGTGTCAAGCACTGTGAGTAGCCGGCTCGCGGCGGTATGTTGTGCTCTGACATTGTCGCCCTCTGCTAGTGATTGGAAAGCTGGCCATCGACGTGTTTGCAAGACTCTTCGAGATTCAGCATGAGGGCTGCGTGAGCCTATGTACATTATTGTATGTATAAGCCCTTTCGACTGAGACTCGAACTGATGTCACACTTCGATCACTTTTATCTTATAGGACTTTTCGTTCTCTCTGGACCACCGTGGACATTTGTATATCATGACATTATTGGAGCACTCATTCGCCTTGCACGCTGACCCCGACCCCAGACCCTGATAGCAATGTACAACAACACAGCAGTACGCGTAAATATACCCTACGAGACTACAGATGATGCTGTACCAAAACTTATAGACGAGACTGGTTCTTGGCATCAGCTGCGTATATGGCGTCGATCTCAGTCTTGAACTTGTTGTAGGCGTCCTTGCTGGAAACATGAGTGGTCGGTCAGTGGTGTGATCATGAAAGCAAAAAGGGGCGATGCGTACCGACGCAGCTTCAAAGTAGGAGTCAAACAGTTGTTCTCTACTGTGAAGGGGTCCAGGGAAACGTGAAGCCTCTTGATCTGCTCAAACCTATCCAAAACAACGCGTCAACAATCCCACAAAACTCTCCTGAGACTGCATCACTCACCCTCTCAGTCCGTTCTTCGCATTATCCTTGCTCAATTCAGCCAACAAAGCCTTATTGACAATGGGGTCTTGCGTGGCCTTGACGAGCGCAGTGGTGTCCTCGGGTGTGACCTTCGTGCTGAACACGCGCGACGCGATGGCGGCGAGCTGCACGGGGTCGGGGATGAGAACGCCGATGAGGAAGGACTGTAACGAGTCGCCGTGCACGTAAAGTTGGTTAACAAGGGGAGACGCGCTGTAGAGCGATTCTATGCGCTCGATGGCGACGTATTCTCCTTGTGCTAGCTTCATGATGTTCTGCAGGCGAAGAAAATGAGAAATGCAAGGGACAAAAGAGTTTATTGCGCACCTTGACACGGTCGACGATCTTGAAACGACCACATGTGTCGATCTCACCAACGTCACCCGTGCGCATCCATCCCTCAGAATCGACGGTCTCCTTAGTGTTCTTCTCATCTAGAAGAGCAACGGTCAAACACGCCTTATGCACAAAAAGTCACGAAGATACATACCCTTGTAGTACTCGCTGAAACAGCAAGCACCGCGCGTGTAGATCTCACCCCTGGGATTGGGCTTGTCTTCGCTGGTGTATTCCATAGAAGGCACATCAACGAGTTTCCACTCCACACCAATTGTCGGGGGACCGACTGTTCCAGCCGAGGTGGGGTCTCCCGGCAGTACGCGCGACGCGCTTCCACAGTTCTCAGTCAAGCCGTATCCTGGATATCATGGTAAGTGGGACTGCTGTAAATATCTCTTTGAAAGACATATATACCTTCGATGACATCGCACGCAAGGGCGACTCGGAGGAACTCCATCGAGCTGGGTGTGATTGGGGCGGAACCGCAGCCGACTAGTCGAAGGTTACCACCCAGTACAGCCTGGACCTGGACACATCTCTCTGTTAGTCCCCCAGAGTGGAAGATGAGAAGGGGACATGCAAACCTTGCTGAACACTAAGCGATCCCAGAAAGCGTGCTTGTTGTTACCGGTAGCACGAAGCCTCAGCAACTTAGTTTGCAGAGCGCGGTTAAAGAGAGCACTCTTTAAGCCTCCAGCTTGACCAGCTGCCATAGCAGATGCTACGACCCTGTTCAGCACTCGCGGTACGGAAGGGAGGAAATTAGGCTTGAGGAGCTGCAAGTCTTCCAAAAGGCGAAGAGGGTCTCCCGTTCCGAAACCAATGGCACCACCGATCGAAACCATGTTCAGTTCTTGAACACGCTGATGAAGGGAAAATGTTTGTATAAGTGACGAGGCAGCGTTCAAGTAACGTACCTCGTAGATGTGAGCCAGTGGTAGATACGACATGATGAGTGGCTGTTGGTCTTCAAACGAGGCACCATAGATATTGATATGAACGGCATTAGCGAGGTTGCCCTGCGTTAAGAGCACACCCTTAGGGTTTCCGGTGGTTCCCTGCAAAATCACTTAGTCACGGCAATCAAACTTAGGGTTTCTGACGAACAGAGGTGTAACAGATTGTGGCCAGGGTGTCGCTGCTTGTAGGAATGATTTCTCGGAAGTTGGCCTTGCCAAGCTCCTCAACTAATGGACAAAAATTAGTGATGAGCGAAATGGCGCGTCAAGACTGGTCGTACGTTCGTCATATTGCATAAGCTTGATCCCTTGCTCGTGAGCCCAAGCAGTGAGGATCACATTGATTTCCGCAGACAATGGTTCAATTGCGACAATTATCTTGACAAGGCGAGTGCGAGAGGACATCTTGAGCAGTGAGGGAATGTGTTGAGCAGACGCGAAAACTACAGTGGTTTCCGCATGGTTGATGCTGAAGACAAAACAATGTGAGCAACATTCAACATTTCCATATTATGACATCTTGAATCAAGCTTACATGAACTCTGTATAAACGGCTTAGCATGTAACTTACGAAATGTTTGGAGAGTCACTTACCAACGGCATTCTTTCCTAAAGTATCGTAGAGACTGACGGAAACCAAATTATATGCGTGACAAGCGAACTCGATAACCTGCCAGTCTAGTAACGTCGTGAGGGGATGATATACACGAAAAACATAGAGTGACATACTCGCGCAGTTTTTGCTCCAAATACCAACAGTTGGTAAGCTGCCATGACCAAGAGTCCCGTCCTGGAACAACTTGTACAGTCCGCTGCCAACTGCCTTCCGGCGAGCATTGACAGTTCCCCACGACTGCCATTCATAGTCTCCGAACTTCAAAGGAGTGGTAGAGACAACAGAGCGTTGACCAAGGAGTCGCGCACCGGGACCAGCCAGATGCAGACCATTCAAGAACACGTCCTGAAGGCTCCTGAAGGTGTTCGGGGAGTTGAGGGTCAGCAAGGGTTGGGTCGCTGACACGGGGGTCACAGGAGCGGTAAGTATATTGCAGCACTCCATTCGACTGCTCTCATACCGTTCCTATAGTGTGCTGGTGACCGCAGCATACGTCAACTCCGGCTCAACCTCGAGACATTAGGGCAAACGCACCAGTTTGACCTGGTTTCTTCGTGCCAGGAACCTCGACGGACTGCTTGCGATAGTCCAATTTCTCGGGATACGGCCATGGAAGTGAGATGGGCTGGAAAGTCATTGTATTGCGCGACAATGTGAAGGATGACAGAAAGCTGGCGCAAAGTAAAAGGGACCGCAATATAAGGCGGGGTATGGCTTGGGGTATGGTTATGACCGGATCATTCTCTTGCTCTAACGAGCCGGTCCGAGTCGACATACCGAAGACAGGCGCCCACATACACAAGTTGCATGTGAAAAAAGCCTTATATCATCGCAGACGACTCTTCTGCACTCCTTCAGAACTTTTAGCACCTGCATGCGCTCGAATCGAAGTCCTCATAGTAGTGCTGTGCTCTCACGTAAAACACAGTTCAAGCCTGCGGGAGGTCCTAGTGCTACAACCCGCGGTACCCCGAATCACCTTTGTACAGTAAAATTATTGCACTCATGTATGATACATACATAGCAACACGACTCCAAACTCATAAAAAGGGGACATACATATAGTACGACATTGACTGGTACAACCGTAGATGGTGGCAAAGGGAATCACGGAGCAGTAAGCACAATCTAGTCAAAGAACATATGAAACATGGCAAATGTGAGGAGTATGTTGTGATAAGAGTATTCTCTGAACCCACCGTCATGAAATCGTCATAGTTGAGTTGTACCCATCCGTCTCTATCGGAATCAGCGCTGAAAACGAGACGTATCATCAGCGCAAGTTCCAAGCACGAAACAACAGACAGAACGTACCGCTGGAATGCCTCAGACAATGTCTTCACTACGACACAGGCCCTCACAAAACGATCAAAGTTGATACCTGCTTGGCCGGGACCAGCGACACCGCCAATGGGAGTTGATGCTGTGACTTCAACTCAGCATGACAACTTGTACGAAGCTACATTTTCCGATCACATACCATATTTCTGCTCGATGAGACTCAGTATCAAGGGAGACAGACTGTACCCGAAGCTGCGCATAGCGGCTGCTAGCTCGTGCCCGTCGATCGTGCCCGATCCGTCGCGGTCAAACATTCGATAGCAGTTCTGCCATTCTTTGATGTAGTTCCAGAGACCCACGAACTCTAGGCGTGGCGCAGGCGTCAATGAGGTTCATCGACGTGAAGTGAACGTATGCGAACCAGAAAATGTGATCGTTCCACTCCTGTCGGTATCCTGTGTCGATCCTTATTAGGTGCGTGAAATGGAACAAGGGTTCGTGTGACTCACAAACATGTTCATAAGCATCTTCACTGTATCCAGATCCCAGCCTATCCACGCCTGATCAATACACATCGAAGGGATAGATCTTCCTAAAGTCATACGCACTCTCATAGTTCCCTGCAAAAGATCAGGACCTGGACCTTCATTTTAAGCATACTAGAAACGTACCATTGATCAAAGCCTGCCTCAACTCCGTTACGGTGATAGACCCCGATCCATCCGCATCTACCCTCGAGAAATGGCCCCACAACACGGGGTCAGCACCATGAGGTGGTTGCCGTCCATATCCAGCGAACGGCGGTTGCACCCCATAACCTGGTTGGGGAGGGGGTGCGCCGTACCCTTGCTGCGGTGGTGGCGCACCATATGCGGGTCCTGGCGCAGGCGTTCCGCCGTAGTACGGGGAAGCCGAGGCGGCATGGCTTATCGGTCTCGGTGGGGGTGCCGCAGATTGAGGTCGATAACTCTGAGAGTGACGATGACCGTGGAGAGACATGGATGGTGGTTGTTGAAGAAGATGAATGTGAGAGCGACGGCAGGTAGCTCGAATCGGAAGATGTGAAGCTTAACTGTGAGTATTAATACTCTGGCGTTCGGCTGGGCGGCGCGAACAGCATGATGAAATCAATGATAATACCGTCGGGCAAGTAAATCGTCGATGCCGCTATGCTCGACATTGTGAGTAGTGATGAGCTCACGGTATTGACGATGAGCGCAACTTGAAAGCAGCTACGATAATTTATGTAATCTTGCTGCTAAGGACGTTTATAAGTAGAAAGCGGAGTGAGTCGCCCAGAGCGTGCCTCGTCCAGGTCATCGACGGTGAGCAGGATGTTTATACCACTAGCTAGACATACACGACGTATAGCCCTGCATAGCTTGTCTCAAGCGAATTCATCGCATGGCCCCGACGTAAAGCAACCCCCGAGCGGCGGGAAACGGCGGGGTAGGGATTATGATCGGTAACTAAAATGCCGGTGCCGGTAACAACCGACGGCCGATCAATTCCTTCACGTAGGTCCAAGTTCGAGTACAGCTACTTCACTAGCACTACCTTGTCTTTTCCTCCCAGGTCGGTTGGAACTACGGAACCTGTGCCACTGGTGCTCTCGCGTCGTCGGACCTGCGTATCTCTCGATGGCTTCGCCGCACCTTAGAGCTGTGATTTTTGACGTAAGTTGTCTTTAATGCTCCTGACGAAATGGAATCGAGCACTACTTACACCGCGCTGACTATTCCACCACTTTACAACCCCCCTTTGCGCATATTAGATCGGCGGAGTTGTGCTGCGCAGCCCTCTCATTGCTATCGCAGCTTACGAGAGGGAGCACGGCATCCCACCCAACTACATTAACATCTCCATGTCAGTTAACCCATTCAATTCACGTTGCGTTGTGCATGCCCTTTAATTTGGGTGACTGCGGAAAAGCAAGGTGCACAGCCAGGCTCTTGAATGTTAAACTCATACCTGTGCATTAGAACCCGACGAGGGTCTAACGGAGCATGGCAGCAGTTCGAAAGAGGCGAAATCTCTTTGTTTCCCTTCTACGAGGCCTTCGGACGGGAGGTATCCGATACCAAACTGGGGAACGTGTGGTACGCAGAGTACTGCCGTCGGAAACGCACAGGTCTGCTTGTCCTTCAGCGGCTTCCAGAAGCCCAAAGACGTTGACCGTCAGGTCTTTCGTAGAATGCCCAGAATTACCAACGGAGTTGAACATTGACGGCAGGGAGGTGCGGCGGACCTGAGCGCACAATTAATCTGCGTGCTGACGGACATATGTGGCAGCTATTTGGCTGTATGATGCAACAGGGTGGAACATACGATGAACGGATTGTCGAGGCTATCCGCAGAATTCGTGGTGAGTCCCTGATTTTTTCTTTGATGTTGGCAGCGCGTCGTCCATATCATTCATCATCCTTGCACATCCTCCACCGTCTGTTGTAGCCGCTGGAAGATGGCGAGTCATCGCCCTAACGAACAACTTCTCGAAAACGGACGAGACGATCATTGGAGACACACCGCCCTACCCGTCCTTTAACGCACAAGACGAGCTGAAATTTTTGGGATGGGAGGAAGGCGCTACACCGCCTAAGTTGCGTGCAATGTTCGACGATTTCATAGACTCGAGCGCGTTCGGAATGCGGTGTGTGATGTTTTCTCTAGATAGAGGGTAGCAAGCATGAGGCTCTGACGATCGGGTCCGTTGTGGTGGTCTGCTATGTAGGAAACCGGAACCGGAGTTCTACCTTATGGCATGCAAGAGGAACGGTATCTCACCTCAGCAAGCGGTGTTCCTCGACGATCTCGGACTGTACGCCCGCTCTCTCTTTCATCCGTAGTTCACTGAACCCTATGATCGCCGTAACTCATCTCCACCTATGCCTTAAACAGAAACTTGAAAGCGGCCCAGCAGCTTGGCATGGAAACTATCCGTAAGTTACCTCGCGAATATTTATCGAAGTCCAGAACCTGTAGCCTCACGACGTAATTTATGCAGAGGTCCAAATTGGTGGCTCTCTGCAAGCGATATCACAGCTAGAGAAGAAGCTGGGGATTGATCTCACGACTGGTTTCGAGCCTTCCGAGTTCACTTCGAAACTCTGACGGAATTCGGAGCACATCTCCCCCCTTGAAATATCTTACTATCTTCCTGTCATTATAGACCAGTGCACAATGTAGTTTGGATATAGGACGCGATGGATCCACATGTGATGTTTGGAGTGCCCGCACTTGCAATTGGAGAGTTTCTGGGGTCAAGGCAGAACCAAATCTATTGTGTAATCGAGGTATGCAATATGGTGACAGAAAGCCCCCAGAACTCTAGAACGGCTTATCTGACGCTGGGATCTTGTCCTCGTAATATGATCCAAGCTAAAGAAACCCAGTAAGTCAAAATGAACAGAGTACCAGGCGCGTTAGAATGTTCGCAACGTACCAGCGGAACCTTGGTCAAGAACTCGCGCTTCACCAGAGGTGTTACGGACAGCAGCTATAGTAACGACATTCAGCGTACACGCTTGCAATCGTCATCAAAGGCGACATACGTAGAGAGCCGTAATTCCAGCACCAGCACCCCACAAACCCAGACTCAAACCCCACTTGGATACGAACTAGTAGACCTGGCGCGTCAGCACCGTCCCCACCCAAAAGCGAGTCCGACCGTCAAACTCACGTTGGTCGCTGCCCTGTACGGAGGAACAGCTTGGAAGTGTACACGAGAAGACATGGTGGATGTGAGGCTATAGCAAAACGCGTTCGCGCCGGGAGGTGTCGGAGGAGATGATGGTCGTTGTTTTTGGGTAGGTTTTGGCGCGCGTCGGTCATGTACGCTATGACAAATCAGCGTAACGAGATCGATTGAAGGTTTTGTGAGGGAGGGCGTCTAATGAATATAATTTGCCTTTCCTTCCATCTCCGAGTCTGTGCGGGTCTGTTAGTTCTGAAGCTTTCATCCCCTCGGTCGCCACTCGTATCTTGATCTTAAGTCGACGCTATATTTTCTTTACCCCTCTCTACCCTGATCTTCGATGGCAAATCCCCGACAAAGGAGGAAGGCACGCTCCCACTCACACAAAGTGGTACGGCATTCGAACAATGCTAAGAAGAACTTGAAGAAGCAGCCACGTTAGTATCTACCTATGTACAAATGATACACTGGTCCTGAACCCGTCCTTTTGGTACGATAGCCGTTTGCGGGCCAAAGGTACTCCAAGAGGCATGGAATAATCACAAAACTGTACGCCAAAAGTACGTTTCCCGTTCATTCATTCGTACGTGCATGCATCAGTGACTTATGTTCGTGGTGTATTCACAGCTACGAGGCGTTGGGACTTCTGTCGACGTTGAACCCAATGGCTTCCGGCGGGATCGAATACCGTGAAGAGCATTCGATGCAGCCACCGGCCGTGCCAGAAGCACCCCGGGCACAAAAAGATTCAGAAGCTGGGAGCATCATACCAAAAGGGTATGGCCGAATTGTTCGCGACGCAGACGGCAACATCGTAGACGTCGAAATGGGTGAGGAGGACTCTGCCGACGAACAAGCACCCGCAGGGTCAGCGGGCTTCCCAGAAGACGTAGATGTTTCGAAGGAGGAACGACTGGCGCCGTGGGTGTCCCTCGGCAGTCAGTCTGTGTTGACTCAAAAGAAAGAGAGCCACGTGGTACAGAGTGAGTATCCTCCTACGTTGCATGTTTCCGTGACTGGGAAATTGATGTTCTCTGAACTTGTTGTGAACTCTCTGCGCGGACGATCGTGGGGTTCCCATAGATTTGGAGGCAATTTCGCAAGCAGAGTCTAAGGTACCGCGGCACACGTCGAACGGCGAAACCAGCCTGCTACGAAAGCTGATCGTCAAATACAATGAAGACGTCGAAGCGATGGCGCGCGACCGAAAGCTCAACCCGGATCAGCGAACTGCGAGTGTCCTGGGCCGGGCAATCAAAAAAGCGGGGGGCTTCGAGAAGATACTGGAGTCCCACTAGGGTTAAACTCCCTGCTTGCGTTTACGTGAAGTGGAGGAAAAGCCAACGCAGGATGCTCACATGTCGCCCCAGCACTGCGAGTGCGCAAGATCTCGGCGTCAGGCTGCCACGATGAGTGTGGAGGACGTCCGCGTGGGGGAGACAATCATGGACACCGCTCGGTGCATGTCTACGGGCGAGGCGGGCAGTGCAATCATTGGTGGAATGGTGGGGTAGGGTGTGGACGGACGTGTGTCTGCCTGCTGTATGTACGCGCCATTTGGTTTGATATTTTTCAATGAAAGATCATGATACTAGATGGGCGCGTCTTGGCTGGCGGTGTAGATGCACATGAATGTTGCGAGAGGGTGTCGAGATACGCACAAAGAGCCGCATGGAAGATGTCCCGAGGATTGACGGGACGGAGCAGGTTATGGGTGGTTTGTGGTACAGCCTGCGTAAGCGCACGGTAGCGTGATGTTCTGTGCGGCGGTGCGGGGGCGTCTGTCTGGGAAGTCACTGCCGGCGGATTGGGCAATCGACCGTCGCTGTCCTGTCAATTGTTTAGTGTCCCCGTCACTGCGCAGCCCGACGCGGGGGAGGTCGTCGTCGTCGGGGCCGGTGTCGAGGCAGTTCGTCGTCGTGGACAACGCGTTCCCCGCTGATAGCACGCGGAGACTGACTGTGGCCATGTACAGAGTACATGTATGCTGATGCCTCGATGGCAGGGTGCATGGAGGGTGACACCCAGAAGCGCTATCAAAAAGCAGCTGCTCTTATTTTCTTTTCTTTTCCGAGAGGGCTTTCAACGAGATGTGTCCGACCGTTGGATTCGGCATTCCTTCTGCGCATCGCATCCCCTTCGGACTTCCCCCTCGCTGTATAAAACCGCTGCTCGATCCACTCCCCATCACCCTTCTCCTTTGCGCCTCCCGTCCAGCCTCCTCTCCCCCATGTCCCTCAGGAGGTCCCCTCCATCTGCCTCTGATTCCCGTCCAGCATCCCCGTATGCCCATCAGCGCCATGGCAAGGTGAGTCGAGACCCCACCCATCCTCTGATGCAGGCGCCGACGCGTCCCCCTCGATCACCAGTCCAAGAAGAGAGAACAGTTCAGCGCGTGTGGCGCTTGCAGGATGCGTCGGTCAGTCCCCCCGTCCTTTTTCTCTCCTGCTCACCGCCGACGCGTACCAGAGTGCGATGCGACCTCAAGGACCTGCCTCTGACTACCAATGGCCACCCGGCCTGCTCCAACTGCCGGGAGCGAGGCCTCAATTGCATGTGCGTACTCCTTGACCCCTTCCCCGAGTACCCCGAATGCCGACACCGACACACACAGCGACGAGTTCGCGGATGTGAAGGCCGTGAAGCTTCTCCGACGTGGGCGACGGCTGCAGCAGGTCGAGTAAGTGTTTCCCGACGTCGTCTCTCGCATGTGCTTACCTGTCTTCTCTGCCTTCGAAGGGCCGTATATGGCAAGATTAATCCAGAAGACGCCTCTGTCCACCACGCTCCGCCGCCCCCAGCCGTCATCCCAAAGCTCAGGAAAGAATTCTTCGACTCGCCCTTCTTCCGCAGGTTCCATGTCCAAAGTACGTCCCCTCCCACGCCGCGTCCCTGATCACATTCAACGATCGCTCATCACCCGATCCCCTACCTCTGTTGCCACAGAGCCTATCCTCGAGCCCATGGAGTATCGTGAGAGGTACTTGGCCCATCTCGACGGCAATCCCGACTGTCTTCCGATCCCAGGTCAACTCATAGCCATGGCACTTGTCGTGTGGGCTGCCACCTTTGGTGTCGACGAATACGGACAAGTCATTCAAGAGGAAGATCCGCACGAGTTTCAGCAACGCGCTGAACTCGTCAACGAGATGCTCCAGGAGATGCTCTATTTGGTCGACTTGCATGGTATCATACGCAAACCCACTTGGGACGGTGTCAAGCTTCTCTTACTTCTTCTGCCATTGACACAAGGCAAGTTGCCTTCCTTCTGACAGCCCTATCTTTACTGATATCAATGCAGAGGTCCAATCACCCATCGAAAGACTGGCAAGTCCCACTCGAGCGCTCTCGTTGATTTTCATTTTCCAACATCTTCTTCCAGGTCATGCATGAGGCAACTCTAAGTCAAATTCACGCGCTTTGCGCCGTCGTCCCGACGGGACCTTCCAACTCTGGTCAAGACGAGTATCTCGATGCGATCATTCGGGCGCGGATCTTTTGGTACGGACACATGCTAGATGGTGTCACGAACGGGCTTCGTGGCGGTCGCCTTCTCTTGTAAGGATCGGCACATTCAACATTGTATGCATTTGCTGATTTGCTCCATCTTCAGGGACGACGACGACCTTGCTGTATTTGACAGTACACTTCCGACGAGAAACAACGGCTCGAAGATGTTTGCAGCGTATGCGTCGGTCCGGAGACTGTTCTCCATCCCGCTCCAGATTTCCTCCGTCTGCAGGCAAATTCACGCGTGCTTGACTGGCTCAAAGGCGCGTCGAATGGATACCGTCAACACTGCAGCGATCACGAATGCCTGGGATACCCTTGATCGGTGTTGGAAAGAGTTAGATGATCTTAGCCACTGGTCCATTGAATTTGAATACCTGGAAACCGAGGAGATCAACCGCTTTGTACATGGTTGGCAGGTTAGTGATTAACCTTCTTTTTTCTAGAGTTGTGTGTTGATATTATTTTTGCCTCAGATATACATATTCGAGTGCTGTGAGCAAGCGGTGTGCTCCATCCGGACAGAAGGTTCCAAACTGACTTGCCCATTCTTCAGATAACGTCATACGCGAGAACATAAAGCAGCGGATCACACCTCACACGACACAGGGCGCTGAATCCGGAATCGACAGGCGGTCTATTGACCTCGTGCGACTCTATGAAAACGCGAAGCTTCGTTGCGATACCGTTGTTCGGAGCGTCGTGCTGATCATCCAACAGAATCTCCCGACAGATTTCTTCCGCTATGACGCGTGTCAAGTCAGGGACGGCTGCTTTTTCGCCGCCTTCGTTTTGGCGAACGACTCTGGCTCTAAAGAGGACGTAGACGTATGTCTGCAAGCACTCAGTCAGATGCGATGGATATTCTCCAAGAGCGACGAACGCATGAACACCCTCAGGATGGTTTGGGAATCTCGTGTACGGAACGAGTCGCCCAATCCGCCGGACCATTCTTCCATCGGCCTCGATCTTGTAACCAACAACAATTACTCTGATGTGCGACGGCACCCTCCTCGTACATTGAGCGTTCCTCCGCTGGCGCTGATTCCTCCTCATGACGCGGCCGGTCTATCGCAGTCTGCGCCCACTACAGCTTACTCTGAGGATGGAAGATGGCCTTCTATGTCCAGCGACTCTAGAACACTCCCCGCTGCTACTCATGGCGCCTTATCCTCTCATCTGGGCTCTCCGCTCATCGTGCCACAACAACACCACTCTCCGAGATACAGAAACGTCTCTCAACCTCTCCCGCAACTAGGTACGCCCCTCATGAGTAGCAGCAATCTTGCCTCCTCCAGCCTCCTCTCTGGCCCTTTAGGGTCCCCATCATCGCACTCTCTGTCTTTTACTCGGCCTCCCGAACAACAGCCTGCTTACTACATGCCGGCGTCTTCGTACGATTACTACGAGGAAGCCTCAGGTTCGACCTCCACCGATCATGCGCAGTCCTCGTCTGACAGTAACCATACGCCTACGCCTCCAGTCAGGTACCAACCTTCGCAATACTTCTCAGATACAGTCGGCGGTTATTCTGTCAACGAGGGGTCGCCTGGCGCGTTGCATCATCACCAGTCTCCTGCTGCTCCGGACGAGACGGGTGGAGGGTCGTTCTTCTGAGGAGGCCGGGAGGGTAGATACTTTCTTTCCAGAGGACTCTAGGCATGCTATCGGACTTGCCCCTACTCTCGTGTCATTTTTCTTCTGGACATTCGTGGCGATTATCCTATTTATTCGGACTATTGTACCTTTGACTTCGCTACGCTTTCTCCCAGACTTCTCATTGCACTGGCACTTGCATCGTGACCCCCCTTTTCCTCCATCCACCCAATCACCTTTCCTGTGCTATGTCATCTACGCATGTATATATTGTATGATAGAAAATTTTCGATCCTGTCTTCGTTGTACTTAGATTATTTCCGATTTCGCGGACTACTACCCCCCTCCTATGTCTTCTCTCCCAAGTTCACACTACAGACACGACTTAATCGGCGTTTCCCTTTGACTCACACGCGCCTTTTTTTGGTACCTGTAACAAACCTTGTACCTTCTATGTACTTTGTTCCAGATGCAGGAACACTTTCACGCCCATGGTGATAAGAAGACTCATACTGGGGCGGAGCGTGCGTCGGAGGCTGGAAGGTTCCTAGCCACGCTTTCCTTTCTCGGACGCACTCGATCGTGTTGTTAGGCGCTGTCGCACACACAAATCGTCCTCGATGCTCGCGACACGAACCATCGCATCACAAATCTGCGCTCAGAATCTTGGACAAGAACGTCGCAACGCGGTTCCCATGTTCACGCTCGCGTTGGACGTGCGGTGCCGAGTGGGATCACAGGAGCCGTGTACCAAGCACACCTCGGCCCATCGCTATCACCAAGAATGGGTCGTTACGTAAAGCTCTGGGGCTGACTGCGCATCCCACCTGTGGCCCTCGGAGGAGCGACGGCACTGGAGGCGTCATAACTCTTGCTATTACCACCACCCTACCACATATTCATCATGGATTTTTTCAGTAAGTACCCAGTCTGGGTCGTGCGTTGTGAATAACGAGCTTATGCATCGTGCTTGCAGTTTGTATACCGATCATGTGTGAGTTGCGGAACTGCCGCAATACTTAGGAGTCGTAGGAAGAGGCACTGACGGAAGAGGGTGTTTGACTGTACAGATGGCTGCACGGACAAGGTTCGTCCGGACGGAGACTTGACACCTAGGATATGTCCGAGATGCCACAATGGTGAGTCCGCACACCATGATAGCACCCAAGCATGAACTCATGAGCTCATTCATTCATTGCCATCGCGTGTGCTGCACGTAGTCTCCGTGCAGTCGGCCAAATCCCGGAAGTGGTTCGAAGTGTGCTTCGTCCCAGTCATCCCCATGCAGTCGAAACGCATCTGGGTGTGCTCGATTTGTCAGTGGGTCGTACCTATCCAGCCGAACGGGTAAGTCCTTGCTTGGTTCCTGCACTCGGCGTCATGTTCATTTTGTCTGTTGCTCCAGTTGGGAGCCTATGCTACCACAATACGGACAGGGTCACCCGATGCAAGGCCAATGGGGAGGACAGCCGGGATACGTGGCGAGTCCGCCTGCGTCGGGGTATATGAGCCCTCCACCGAACTCGTATCAGCCTGAGGCGCAGCAGGCCCCAACAAAGCACTAAGCTTTGGTACACCCTTGAAATTCTTACACTTCTTCGTCTTGCTATATTGTACTTTATATACACACGCTACCATCGGCGCCGATTTTCCTCGACTTCTCTGCTGTATCCTCTATGACACTATCTTTGACTGAAATGTAGTATATATATGCTGTACAATTATACACTTTCCTAGTACTAGTATGACCCCTTCTTCTTCGCGCGTATCGCTACACAAGACGACACAGACAGCGCCACAACGATTCCGAGCACGTACCCACCTGCGACAGAGATCCCCCACACCGAAGCAGTACCGAGATCCTGCGGACGTGAGGGAGCGGAAGACAAGATAGGCACGGGAGACGTCGGGTCATGTCCGCGATCTAGTGTGAACTGGGCCAGGGCAGCGGCGGGGTCCGTCATGTTCAGTAAGCCGACTTGGGGAGGGTGATCGCCGATTGCGACTTGGTGAATGGCGTATACGTTCTATAATATCGGGATGAGAGGTGGATTCCATTCACATGATATGAGAAAGGAAGTACACACTCTGAGGAAGGTATCACCCAGCAGCCAGTCCCCAGAAGACACCTGAATTTAGATATGATCAGCACGCCATCGGACAAAGTCGATGTTGGGTCATACGTACCCCATCGTTTGCTTGAACACCTCCTAAACACCAATCCCCGCTCCTTCCTCCTTCCATCCACGAGATATCCGCCGGATCAACCGAGTACTCCCTCTTGCTGTTCCCCTCTCCCAGCACGAATCCCACACTGACTGCACGGTCGCAGCGAATCTGCCATGAGCCCGTGGCCTGATCTTGCTGCGTCCCTCCAATGGAGTCGTAGAACCGCTTGACGTCTGCCGACGGACCGAGCACGAGCGTCGTTCCCGTGTCCATTACGGCAATCGGAGACTTCGCACCTTCCACGCGCGAAGGCGAGAGTTCGAAGGCCGTGCTGTTGATCGTGAGACCTTGGATGGGGATCTTCCAGTAATCATACGAACCCAACGTCGAGCTTCCGTCGGTCGGGCAGACAGTCGTGAACGCGAACTCGCCCGTGCTGTTGGCGAACGTGGAGTCGATCTGCCCGAGAGTGAAAGAAGAGGAAGCGTCGTCCCGTCCGAGTTTGAAAGCGAAGTAGCGGTGGTTGTCGTCGAAGGACGCGAGGACGTTCTCGAGCAGTGTCATCCCGGCCGTGTCCGCGATGGCAGCTTCCAACGGGAAAGAGAGGCCCAGGATTCCGCTGTTTCCTGTCCCGGCCAGACCCAAACCAGACGTGCTATTTGCCAATCCTTAGAACAGACATGACCAATAAAGATAAGAAGGGACCGGGAAAGCGGAGAAGTAAAAACTCACCGAAGACTTGAGAGGAGATTTGAAATGGGCCAAGCATTACAGTCTCAGTACCCACCGATCCGGTCACAGAGCCCATCAGATAGTTCAAATTGAAGGGTTCATTTGACAGCAGGTTCAGTGAAGACGTCGGAGAGTACTTGGGGACACCTGCGCAATCTTGCTGGGTGCAGTTCGACGACACCACCCACTAGGAAGAACATGAGTTTGCAATTGTCGGAGAGTGGACGGAGATGAATTACCAAATCAGAGGAACCTGTGTCCAACAATGCGAAGAAGTTCTGGTCGCCGACCCTACACAATGTGAATGAGATCATAATACTCCGATGACATCGTAATCGAGCAGACATACCCAATGCTCGCGAGATATGCACTGCCAAGAAACACTATCAGTTTTTTTTGAGCTGTCATATGCAAAATAGGAACATACAATTCATGACTGCTCGCAACGGAAACGTTCGTGCTCAAGATATGTGCTGATGTCTGCTTCTGTTGCTTTGCAGAGATGCGCTGAATTGGTATCTTGACACCTTGCGAATTTGCGATTGACGCAAGGGGGCCTGTATAGAGGATCAGAGCTCCCAAGAACACCCAGAGCCGTGGAGGAGAGAACATGTCGCATATACGCAGGTACTTGCTAAATGGTGATGGGATGTGGGGGGGAGACAGAAGGAAAGCGACAGGTCAAGGCTGACATGGTTCATGGTGGTCGCGCTGACCAGTCCATATTGAAATGGTGTCAGCCACTTTAACACAAGGTGTCAGACAAAATATTGCGATTTGGTCTGCTCGAGTAGGTCAGCGCCAGGGGAAGAGTAGTCAAGTTACAAACATACCATTCAGCATACAAATACACTGTCAAGCTACACTACAGCATTCAGTCAGCATTCCACATCAATACTCTCCAAACTCAACATGTCCCGTCTCAGTAGCATGCGCACGAGCCTCTTTCTCTCCCTTCAGACCTTTTTGACAGACCTGAACGTACAACAATCAGTTGCCGGATCAGAACTCGAATCATGCCAACATACCTGACACCTGAGGTCGAAGGTCGCTGTGTTCGTATACGCCTTCTTGGCTCTCAACTTGTCCGCCAGTGCCTTCGCCGCATTCAAAACAGCGTCATTATCTGCCGGCACCACCGTCTGGTGGAACGCAGCATCGGCCTCCAACATCGGCGCGACGGTCGCCGCGTCGTAGTGGATACCCGAGTATATCAGGATACACCGATTACCGGAGTCGACTTCGGCGGGCGGGGGNAAGTTGTCTACTCTGCCCGTCTCGACGTCTACGGACGCGATTTCGGTGGAGAAATGTTTNGCTAGGATGGTCAATTCAATAGCGCCGCCCCAGGACGTGGGTTTTAGGATGGTAGANATGTAGTCATCTCGCGGCCGTCTGGAATAAAGTGTCAGCCAATACTATAGTAAAACATGAACGTACCCTAGAATAGCTTCGTTCCATGTCACCGGGTCCTTGCGGATCTCATNTGCTACAACTTTGGGCAGACATAAGCTTCAACCATCACGAGAAGATTAAAATCTAGCCGTACTCTTCCGCATAAGTGCTGCCTGANTCTTGTCCTGCGCAAAGATCAACGCGACGGAAGAGAATAGACACGAATTATCATCCGGTGCGACCTTGACAGATGTTCAGTCAGCACATCGCGNATATATTTCATCATACGTTCAAGTGAGAATCCACTGACCTGATGTACGAGAAACTCTTGTCCAAACTGAACGTGCTCGGGTCCTCCGGAAGATGCGGGGGCGGACCCCACGCGCGGCAGCGCGTTGAGTCCCGACAGAGGCACCTGAGACGAAGCCTGCCTGGCAGCTGCACCCGAGTTGAATGCGTCCGAAGAGGGAGGAGCATCTCTCGACCCAGATCCTAACGCTTTCGCGATCACNGTGAGTTGTTCGCCTTTGATACCGAGACTGTCCAACGGGAGTTCGGGTATGAGCATGAGTGTCCTCGGTGGGTATCCCGCTTTCACTACGAACGAAGGTGATGGGTTTTCCAGGGCTTTGGATTTCNGAGAGAAAGAAACTGACATTCTTGCCGTGAAGGTGGGATCTCCGTTGCGGCAAAGATCTCTTGCTGGAGATCAAGCACTGTAAAGTGGTCGAAGTCGACTTNGATAGTTACTGATCCCTTCGGATGCCTAAGACGAATCGGTGCCATGATGGTGATCAAGACAAGGCTTGTTGAGCAACGTAAGATGAGAGTGAGAAGTGATGATGGTTTCTTGTTGAGAACTACTAACTAGACAGAAAGACANGATCTTCAAGTTACAGTAGATGACGCGTCGCGTCATAGCACGTGACAGAAGATATGGTTATGTTAAACCGGCGTCTACGGTGCATGCGAGACAGTACATGTCGATGTCCAGTCAATAACAATTAACATACCTTCCAGACACCGTAGCAGGCNCAGNAGTTAANCAANCCTTAATCATCCTCTTCTTCTTCCTCCCGTTCCAACCTCACTTCCTCCTGCCGAAGCCTTTGCTGCTCCGCCAAGACACCGATNACAAGCGGTACAATNCCAGACGCGTAAACATAAGTCGCCGTCACAAAGACCGCAGTTCCATAGAATGCGTATCGCCATCTNGCAAACTTNGCTTCTTCTGCGGCGTCAACTGACCGTTGTGGANAGGCGGTTGCGGTGAAAGGTAGCGTCGGGAGCAGTAAGCGGAGGGAATGACCGATGCTGAGCGGGGTGGTGAGAGGTGGTTGGGAATCAGCATCTGGGAATGCAAGGGAGTAGATTGTTTCTGAGTGGGAGACAAGTGCTGGGTACGANTCTTTGAGGAGGGTCGTGATTGCATTGTCGGGTAGGGGCTGTAGCAAAAGACAGATGTGTGACGCGAATACAATATCTAGAGGTGATGGACTGTATAACGACATCAGATATTCGGAACGTCAAAAGCGAGGAATCACGGGCGTACCTGTTCCCGTTGCTGTAGAAGAAACGCCTGCTACCAAGTATGCTGGAGTATGAGTCGAGGAAAGTACGAGCTTTGCTTAAAACCTGNAACGTAACTCAGCAACCGACCCAACATATGTGCAGAATACGACGCACCTTTTCTTTTTCCAACGCCTGCTTCAGCTTCTCTTTCTTCTCTTTTGTATCCTTCTTTCGTGCCAACTTTTCGAATGCGGAGAACCTGTCATTTTGACCCTCTTCCCCATGCGTAAGCCATAGGCTCGCTGCCTCCAAACGAGGCTGGTACGACTTGCGCAGCCTTCCCGGGACATAGTATCTCTGAGGGATGGCGAGCGTAGATGTCAAAGCGGGCCGTGTTTGACCGTACCAGTTTGCGCTGACAGCGAAGTAGGCATATGCCTGTGGTAAAGGGTTGGTCAATGATCCCACATAAATTAGGGATCATGGTGCTTACGACAAAGTCTCCGAGGTCTGCTTCAATTTGAGCAACACGCGCTACGGACTGAGCCCTTTCCACTGCACTGGGAGAGGAGTCGTAAGGAGAAGCGTCTTGCAACTGGTCAACAAACTTGAATATGGACAGAAGACCGGATACGTTGTGTTGCCCGTGTGACAAGCATGGTAATTGTCCTGTAATATTTCGTTAGCACGCGTTCTCTTGCAAGAGAGGGTGTTGTCAACGGACCCACCACTAGGAGACTCGTCTGGACTACCGCAATATGACAGTGTGTATCGGCCACGCAAACGCAATTGGAGGTAGAAGTTTACAGCAAGACATGACGGGTCTAACGAGGGTACCTCCCCGACTTTTGGCCAGACATATAGAGTTGTCACAGTCATGTTGTGGTCCAGTCTTTCAGAGACTCAGGCGATCCAGCACATCAATAGACGCCCATTACGACTCCGATCGGGCTGCCAATATCTCCTTGGCGTAGGAGCCGCCTCCGAAAATTGGTGGTGCGCGGACGTCTCCGAGGATCTACAATCTCGACGCTCCGACGCTCCAAAACACATCTCAAAGCAGCTCAAAGCTCTCTGAAGTTCGAAAGAGCATCTACCCGAGAGGGCCTTGGGGCTGGGTGGTGCCGAAATATTTCGGATAAAGCGCTCAAACATCCCGGAATCTATTGCACATTCTGATAAAAATATCCCCGATATCCGTACGCCCACGAGGTATGTCGTCGAGGGGTTGTTCACGTCTTGAACGCTCGAGGACGTCAGTGGTGCTTGGTCCTGGTCGGACATCGGTGACTGACAAAGGGACTAAATTGTGATAAACGACGAAACGCGCCCGGATTTTAGGTCCGCCTTTTTCTCGGAGGCTGTGTTGGTCCGCAGCTGAGACAAGCGTGTGGGTGGTCGCTCGCGAGTCGGTGTGGTCTACGACGGCGAGCACGCTGGATAGCAGAACAGTGTATCAGAAATAGAGAGACGAATGTTTTGATGTGATGTGGAATGGCGACAGCGCGCTTGGATTAGCACCGGATTCTCACGGGGAGTCCTCCTCTGAAAAGGCTTGGCCCACTTGTGTTTCTCTCGCAGTCGCGTGTGCACACTTCCTCCATACTTACCACACATCCCAGTCCAGTCCCCAGCTGCGGAGCGGCCTGGAGAGTCCTGCAACTCCCTATATCTTCCTAATCTTGTCAACTTAGTCTCTGCAATCACGACGAACTATACCCTCATCCGTCTTCGCTATCACACCCATGTCGCAGCACGTAGAGTATCCCACTGCCCACCATTCCATCCAGTTCAACCTCAATATCAAGCAGGATGATGCGTACGAGAAGGAGGAGCTCGGAGTGCCCGCTGACACCCCCGTTTCTGTCCCTACCATCTGTGGCATGCCGTTGAAATATGTCTCGTGAGTCTCTCTACCTGTCTACTTCTCTTTTCAACTTCTGCGTTCCACCCATGACTCGCTGTTTCCTTCGTGGAATGCATCTACTCTATATATCCTCCGTTCTGCCATTCTTGCTTTGACTGATTTCATATACCACCAGGCTGGTAACTCTGGCAGTCCAGAACGCTGCTTTAACGCTCATCATGCACTACTCGCGCGTGTCCGCTGCACCCTCAGAGACCTACTCTGCAGCCGGTGCCGTCCTTCTCACAGAACTCCTCAAGGGTTCCATCTCTCTCGTTGTCGCATTCACTCGCATAGACGCTCCTGCGCAGTACCCTGGCCTGGCGCCGGTATCGCAGTGGAGTCCTTGGGCAGTGCTGTGTCGCTCGCGACGATTAGTCAGGGAGGTTTTCCGGGCGGATTGTTGGAAGCTGTCCATCCCGGCCATACTCTATGGTAAGTCTCGCCTCGCCCGCCTATATCACATTGCAGTTTTGATTAAATCATCTGCTTCTCTTATCGCCCAGTGATCCAAAATAATCTGCAGTTCGTAGCAGTATCAAACCTGGATGCGGCGACCTTCCAAGTCAGCTACCAGATGAAGATTCTGACGACCGCTGCGTTCTCTGTACTCCTTTTGCGACGAACCCTGAGTCCCACAAAATGGCTTGCACTGCTATTCCTCGCGATTGGTGTCGGAATCGTTCAGATTCAGAACGGTTCAGGCTCTTCAAGTTCCTCAGGTTCATCGATGCATGATATGAACGCCGTCAAAGGCTTCATGGCAGTGGTCGCCGCATGCTTTACTTCTGGTTTGGCAGGAGTCTACTTCGAGATGGTCCTCAAGAACTCTCAGGCCGATTTGTGGGTCCGCAACGTGCAGCTGTCCCTCTTTTCGTTGCTCCCCGCCCTCGCTGCTATCATTTTCTCCGGACCATCCTCCGCATCTACAAGTCCTCTGGGATGGTTCAGCACGAACATTTTCGCCAACTTCGGCGCATGGGCATGGGCGACTGTCTTGGTGCAAGTTTTAGGTGGGCTTTTGACCGCACTTGTTATCAAGTACGCCGACAACATCTTGAAGGGATTCGCAACCAGTCTCAGCATCGTCATCTCATTTATGGCTTCCGTCGCTTTATTCAACTTCCACATGTCCCTGACATTCGTGCTGGGTTCGACAGTGGTGCTTGTTGCGACCTGGATGTATAACCAGCCGGATCCCATTACGAGTGTGACTGGAGGTGCTCGCCAGGATAGGTCATGGAGTTGGCAGTGGAGAAATTCTACCACCACTTCGCGCTCCGCACCAGTAGAGCTTCCCGGGAGCACACTATCAAGACGCGCTTCAACCTCTTCGTTGTCATCACTCTCCTCCTCATACTCTGGCGGAGGAAGCAAATCATACCCACCTTCACCAACAGAACGCGACGCGCCCATGCTTCACTTTTCGGACAAGAGCAGTCTTGGAAAGCAAGGTCGTCTGTTTTCGCTGTCCAACCCGATCAACAAAGCGACAAGACTGCTTGCCTCTACGATGGGCATCGCACGATCTGCGTCGTTCGCAGGTGTCAGCTCCCCAGAACATAATAACACCTATGCGACATACCAACCACATTTCCACACGCAGCAATCGTTCGCCGCGTCGTCATCCTACCCGTCACGCCCATCCAGTGCGATGTCATCGTTCCCCTCAGGAGGATCCTCATCTCTCTCTGAGGCAAGAATACCATCATGACATGACCTACGAACCTCACCTCACTCACGCCTAATCGATCATCATTAACCATGCATGCTGCAAATGACACGCAAATCAAGAGCTCCACATTGATTACACGTTTTTGGTTGTTTCGTTTCATTTTTTTTCCCAGCTTGAACGTTGAACACTCAGCAACACTGGACTGTATATCATTATTCTTTCGAAGTACGCGAGCATTCTTCTCCCTTCCCTCCTCGTCGCACCTCACAACCGCACGCACAACCATCTACCCGTAATTTTATATTTCATTTGCTACTTCACATCGTAAGGACCCCCCACCTTTCCTTACCATCCTTGGTATTCTTTTTCGTTTCGTTCGACCTTCGTTTGACCTTGAGCACCCTACCCTTACCCTATATCACTATCTAGACGTTCACCCCCGCAACTCATCGTGGATTATTCTAACCATTTTGCGCTGTAAACTCGGCTGTCTGTTTACCATGGAGAATTTGTGAAATGCAGCCGCTTTTCTTTTCGTCCCAATCACTCTTCCTGCTCTCAATGGCTTCAATCAAAGGTGACCGGTGACCCGCTTTGTTGCCTTGTTCACCGCTTTGATTTCTCACAGGATCGCAATGCAAATCAGTGCAATGACAGGGTGAGTTCATCAACGTCATCACTGAACAGCACGCTCAGCTGCCTCCTGACAGGCCTGACATGTCAGGAATATGCGCGCCCATGATTCCAGTAATCATAGTCGGTACGATGGAGTCCACTTTGATGCGCTGAATTTAGGGCACTGGAGCAGTGAAGAGTGGAGGTGCAAGCAGGACATATGCATAAACAGCATCCTTCGTAGACGTGCCTTCCTTCATCGCTATACCCGCGCAGCCATCCCCTGTCCCCTAGCCCGAGCCACCTTTCCGTCATTCTGGACATTGATGAATCCGTCGAGGCCCAGAGGCTGGACATATCCCGTAGATCCGGTATAGATTCCACGGACCCGAAAATGAAGATAAGCAATCACAAGCCCCCCTCTATCTCTAACGTGACAGGACAATGGTCCGACGCGCCGTAAATCTCGTCTCTTATTTCGCAGAACTTGACGCGCTCGTGTATCCGTTCGCTCAGCACAACTGCCAAGGCGTTCGTCAGCAAGACCGCGACGGTGAAGGCGAGGGAACGCACAATGGTCGAGCCGCCAACCGACACCCTTCTCTCTGCACTTGAATCGATACCCGAAATATGTGAAATGTCTGTCTTCAGGGTGGAACTTGCGCCAGACGTCAACGAAGGGCTTCGCGTCTTTTAAGTCTTCGGGCGGGTTCAGTATCCGCGCGAACGAGCTCGTTTCTGCTTCGGTGTATCCGGGTGTTTTGTTCCAGTTGGGTTTCGGATGCTTGAGGTCTTTGCATGCGCGTAACAAACTGTCAGAGCGAACGACGAGAAGGTACTGCTGCAGATGCACATACCGAGTTCCGTAGGTGCGACGTTCAAATCGCCTCCCCAAATCACAGGTTTCTTTGCGTCAAGCGAGCGTATGTACGTCTCGAAGTGAGTATTCCATTGCTTTTTCGCGTCCAGGGTCTGTACACACAGAGTCAGCGTTCCATTTTCTCACCATACAATGAAAGTCGAAAGGAACCATACACACCTTCAAACCGCTACCTGCATTCACAACATACGTCCCGACGACGTATAGGTTTGGGAATTCGACTGTGACGATACGACCCTTCACCGTTTCGGGCTCTGGATGTCCGGGGAGCGTGTAGTTCACGCTGACCGGTTCCACTTTGGATAGAATAGCGGTTCCTGCTGGAAAAACGAGGTAAGCACGATTCACATATTCAGACCTCAGGGGGGACAAGACACGTACAGTAAGTCTTCTTTGCAGAGTTTGACCAGTACTTGTGAGGATACCGTTTGTCAAGAACTGGTATAACCGGCTCATCGTTGGCCTGTTAGTCAAGAACATGAGAGTCCGAAGTAGTATCGCAAGATATCTGAAGTCTGACCTTTGTCTCCGTCAATATCAAGATATCCGCATCCTCCGCCTCGACATAATACTGAAACCCCTATAGACAACAGTCCATAAGCCATCACAACTCTTGCATACCTCACCTGCACACACCTTCTTCTGACTCGCAACAAGCCCGCAGATATTCCACGCTGCGATACGTGTCGTGCCCTCCGTCTTCGGAGGGAACGTGATCTTCACAGGCATGACCATGTTCGTTGGCTGCGGGTTCTCTGCAGGTACCTCCGCCTTCTTGGCTCGTTTCTTCGAACCAGAGGCTTTGGGTCGCGCAGTAGCCTCGGAGTCTGCGTTTGAGTCTGAGGGTGTCTCCTCTCGAGCCCTCTTCTTGGGGGTCTTCTTCGGTGGCATGACAGGCGCTGGTGATAAAACTGAGTACCTTCTCGCGATAGGAAGACCAGGTAGAAACGAGGGGTGAGATAGCAGTCGAGGGAGAACGTTCAGCGATGTGAATGCTCTGAACATAAGCTGGGGATGAGAACGCGACTTGCGAAATGACAAGTGATCGGACGCGTCGAGTAACGCGCGTGACACATCATGCTTACGAACGCGTGTCTCGCCGTCAACCACTGGGTTGCAGGAGGAAGTTCGTACGAAGGTTCCTGAGTATTCAAAACCGTAGCTATTGTACTAGATACTATCTAGACATGCCTGATACATACAACAAAGAAATACAGATATATCTACAATCGATTTATAACGTCCCGATGAGTACTTACAACAAAGCACCATGGTCCACTCAACTCCTGCCCTCCAGACCATGTTTGATAGCTGTGCATTCTCATAATGTTAGTAATTGCCTATAACGACGGATGGGATAGACAACGAACCTTCACAAGTGTCCTTAGCATCTCCGAACAACATCTTCGTACCGGGCATATAGAACATAGGATTCGGTACATCGGCTGTAAGACGAGCATGACACATTAGGTGCTGATCCCAGGTTTGAGACGAAAGAAGTTGGGTGACTGACCATATCCACTCGACATGCCACGCTTCATCACGATGACTTGCTTACTCTTCCATGCATGCAGGACGGGCATACCAGCGATCGCTGAGCCAGGCTCCAGAGCGATCGGGTTCACGGTATCGTTCGCGCCAATGACCAAGGTGACATCTGTATCACCGAAGTCGTCGTTGATCTCGTCCATCTCAAGCACAACTATACAATACAATGGTAAGCGCAACAGAAGAACAGACATGTGAGGGAACTCACTGTCATATGGAACGGAAGCTTCAGCCAAGAGCACGTTACATTGACCCGGCATTCTGAAATTCGACGTCAGCCAGAAGTTCGTTTGAACGACTAGGCGAGACATACCTGCCCGCAACAGGGTGAATGGCAAAGCGAACAGTGATGCCCCTCGCCCTCAAAACGCTGACAATCTCCGAGATTGCGAATTGCGCCTTCGCGACGGCCATACCATACCCCACAACCTATAGGATGCGTCAATCGAAACACCGACAGACAGTGATTGAGAACGTACAAGAATGACGCTCTCCGCATTGCTGAGCGCATCGACAGTCTCATCAACCGAGGTCTTCGTAATAGCACCTTCAATTTTGTAGTCCGACTGGACGACGTTGCCAAGACCACCGAACAGGACGTTGGTCAACGTGCGATTCATAGCAACACACTGTGGATAGCAGTCTTTTAGCAAAAAATGCCTTCCCGACTCAAAGGATATGCTTACCATTATGTAGGACAGGATGGAACCGCTGACACCAATCAACGCACCAACTGAAGTCAATAGTGAATTATCCAGCATGAATCCTGCGTAGTGAATTTAGTGAATGGATCATGTTGGAATTCATAGAGTGTTCACCCTCTGCTACAAGGGCAAACCCAGAGTATGCGTTCAGTACCGTAATGACAACGGCTGCAGATACACAGTTGTCAGAGCAGAAAGGCTGGTGTGATAATGGATGCTTACGCATGTCTGCACCACCAATGGCGGCAGTCGTCGTGAATCCTTTGATGAAACTCAGAATGGTATTGGCACCCAGATACGCGGCAGCTACCAACGGCACTGTAGGCGCGTATGCAATGAAAGCAGTCATCGTTGCAATGTTTGCACCAAGCAGCGAAGAATTAATCAAATGTCTACCGGGAAGCATGAGGGGTCTTGAAGACATGCGGCCTGCCAGCTTCAAGAACGCGACGATGGATCCAGTGAATGTCACACCACCTTATTGAGACGTATAATCAGCCTGCCAGGGAGGAGAATATACACAAAATTACATACCGATGAGCACTCCAAGATATGCGGACACCAGATGCAACGTAGTGGCATGACCAAGGTCCGCGAGGACACTTGCGATACTAGTCAGGACAGCTGCGAGACCCACGACCGAGTGGAGGGCTGCAACCATCTGTGGCAATTCAATAGCAGTGACGCGCCGCCCAATGATGGTACCGATTCCTCCACCCATAGCAGCCACTGCAGCAAATTGTACCAACGTTTCAGGTGAAAATCCGACAGCTGCCAGGGAAGCAAGGATGCCCGATCCGACGCCAAGAATTCCGAGAACGTTTCCTTGTCGAGCTGTGGTTTGCGACGCCAGTCCTGATAGGGAGCCTGACAAAAACTTAAGTATCAGCCGAGACATCTGCAACGTCGGACAAACCACGCACTAATGCAAAGAATACTACTGGTAAGATAACCAGCTTGCACTAGTCCAGACATGCCGGTGCTTGCAGCAGCCAAGAATCCACCGGTGAAGAGAATAGCTGGGACCCCGTAGAGCCAGGAGTACTCTGGCGGATCCGTGGCACCTGTTCAAAATAGTTTAGCTCTCGAACGAGTAAGAAATAGATACCAAGTGACATACGTTTAAACATATCTAGCATGCGTTTGGTAATAGCGAAACCTCCGGCCACGTTGACACTTGCCAATAACACGGATAACGCTCCCAATACTTGAGGGACAGTGCCAGGGAAGTATCCTCCACCCATCACGAACAAACCACCGACACCGACCATACCAGAAATTGCGTTCGTGACCGACATAAGTGGGGAATGTAAGGCAGGAGCAACGCCCCAGACCACACGATATCCAATGAGACCCGCCAAACCAAAGGTGAAGAAGTTGCTCATGAAGGCCGGGCCAGCGATCTTGCCGAGTGCAATAGCACCACCCATACCAGAAGTAACCAGAGCAACTTCGCGACTGGCTTTCTGCCAAGGTGTGAGCGCAGTGACCTCGACATCCTTTGTAGTGGGAGGCGCCACAACAGGGGGCGGAGGTGCAGGGCGTGGTGCTGGAGGCACAACGGTACCATTGTGAACGACGATAGATCCGCGAACGACTTCATCCTCCAGGTCGATCGAGAAGCTATTGCCGTCACCGATTGAGAGCAGGAACTTGGTAATGTTGTTAGAGTATAAGGTGGATGATTGCGTTGGTAGTCTGGACGGCAGGTCGGTGTATCCTGATGGAGGTTCAGGAATTTAAACCAACTTGCAGAGAACTCAACAAATACCTATGATTGTCACGCCGTCGTGGACGTAAAGCTCTCCTGGTTTAGTGGCCTCACAGTTTCCACCAGTCTCTGCCGCTAAGTCAACAATAACAGATCCTTGTTTCATAGCGGCGACCATCTGCAGACTTGATTAGTGACATGTCCCGAGTACAGAATATTGACCCTTACCTCTCTCGTGATCAGTTTGGGTGCCGGTTTGCCAGGAATGAGGGCCTAAGGATGTTTTAGAAGGCTGTGCGGATCTTCATAAAAGTGTGCTCACTGTAGTGATTACAATGTCCACGTCTTTGCATTGTTCCATGAATAGTGCCATTTCCGCTTCGATGAATTCCTTTGACATGACCTTGGCATATCCACCGGCACCGTCACCAGCTTCTTTCACGCTGACCTCCAGGAATTCCGCACCAAGTGACTGCACTTGTTCGCGAGCAGCGGAACGGGTATCAAAACCACGAACTATGGCACCCATTCTCCTTGCCTGCACCATAGATATATTTAATGATAGACTCAAAGTAAAGGAGGTGTTCGCTCACGGTAGCAATAGCACTTAGACCTGCAACACCTGCACCGATGACTAAGACCTTACACGGAGGGATTTTGCTGCGGGGAAGGTCAATTGGAGCAACATAAAATCAAATCGTGCGCGTACCCTGCAGCCGTGACCTGGCCCGTCAAGAAGCGTCCGAAATTATTAGCGGCTTCTAGAACTGCCTTATAACCGGCAATATTGGCCATAGAACTGGGAAGGCGGAGCTTCAGAAGATGTAAAAAGCGTGTCACGCGAGGTTACATACCTTAAAGCATCGAAAACTTGCGCCCGAGATATACGTGGTATCATTTCCATCGCAAATGCTGACGCGTTTTTCGCTGCCACTGCGTCCACTATCCCCTTGTTCTGATTAGGGTATAGGAAGGAGATAACGGTACTACCATCCTTGATATGTTCCACTTCTTGGCCTAGGATGGGTGGCCTCACTTTGAGCAAGATATCTGACGACGAGAAGACTTCCGTCCTGTCCACCAAAATGGCACCTGCCGCTCTGTATTGTTCGTCGAGGAACTGAGCATGTGCACCCGCGGACTTCTCTACAAGCACTCGACCAAAACCTTTCTTCAGCAGCAGCGCGGTGTTCTGGGGTGTCAGAGCAACCCTCTGTTCGCTCGGATATACTTCTACAGGCACTCCGACCGTCAAAGAAGAGTACGGTATCGAAATCACTATGTACATTACCGCCGATTGAGTTACGCATCGTCGAGGTGTCGAGGTGACTCACAAGGGGATGCCGCCTTCACGTCTGTACCACTGGTATCCTTCTGTTCATTTCTGAAAAACGCCGAGGGACGGTACGCTCGTACTGATACTATCAAGAGGGGCAGGTCAGGATAGAGAAAACAGAGAAGGTTGGATGCGCTCGGACCTCTATTCAACCGCAGCAACGTCAGCGGCAGGCGACTGTGCAACAGGGCAGCAGACCCCGAGCGCATGCAAAACAACTTCATTCTGAAGGAATGGGTTCCTTCACAGCATCCGAGCCTCGATTGATGCTTGTCGTGGTGGTGCAAGGGAGTGAGCGGAGGGATGTCGAGGGTTGGCAGTTGTCCCTTGTTTAAGAGCCGTGATCAGACTGTCGCACGCTTCCGCTTGCTGGCCATCGGGTTCCATCTCGAAATCGCCCTGGTCCCGTTGGTGCACCCAACTTACATACAAAGACACCATGCCAGTAACGTGGTCCGTAGCATGATGAGATGGACATGTGAGACCCCGTTTCTCCGGTAAAATCTGCCGGTAATTCCCCACATTCTTCCCCGCATTATCGTAATGAAATGAGGCTGATCACCATCGACCCAACATTTGTCTCGATCCTTTCGTCGTACAGGAGTCCCGCCCAAGTTGAGCACAACATATAACATCGAGTAGTTGAGATCAAATTTCTACGAATTACACTTTCTGGCTTGCCAGCAACAGTGATTTCTAGTTTACGACCCTTCCACCACCTAGTTCACGCTCTAGTGCCACAATGTCTTGGACGTGCGGATGGTCCCACAGGGCTTGGGCTGCTTGGGATTCAATGGGCGGCAGCGGACTTCTGGGTAGTCCTCCATACCCGTACAGTTGTTGTATCAAGAATTTCGTGCCAGATATTCCCGAATTCGCAACGGTCCAGTCGGCGCAACCAACGATACCTTGCAGTCGCTGCGCCTCCGGTAGCTTCGAGGGATCTGCTAAGCTGGCCTTGCCAACTTCGTACAGCTTGGCGATCGAGTACTGTCAATACACGTCAATTGAGAACCGGGCGAGTCGTAGCGAAGGATGTTGAGATACTCACAGGCGCAACGTTTCCCAGGCCAGTGATCACACCATGGCCATTCGCGTAGAGCGAAGTCAACAGTATGTCGGAGAACCCTCCGAGAACCAAGAACGGCTGCTCTGTACCTTTCCGCGGATGATTTGCAATGAACGACGACTGAGTGGTGGCGGCACATATCCTCGTCAGCTTGCCAACATTTCCGCACCTACAAGTTGTGCTCAGTGAGTGTAGTTTGTGAGCATGACACTGATAACATACGTCAATTTGACACCAATGATATTGGAATGCTCAGCAGCCAATTCCATGATCAAATCAGAGTCTAAGTCGATGCCTCCACTTGCACCGGGATCTGTAAGATGTCCTAGTGAGAATAATAATTATCACTTGCTGATACCGCACTCACAGTTGTACAACAACACCGGTATCGGACTCTTATCCGCAACTTGTGTATACCAGGCTTTCAATGCCTTCGAGTTGCCAGCCAGTGCGCCGGCAAAGTACCCACTGGTTATGACGATAGCGACGTCTGCTCCGGCTTCAGCTGCTTCGTTGCAGAGCTCGACAGTCTCTCGAGTACTGCCCGTACCCGTTCCAGCAATGACAGGTACATCAGGAAGTTGCGCCTTGTCTAGAGCAGCTCGCGCGGTCTTGATCAGGGTAGACCGCTCCGCGTGAGTGAGATGGGTTGCCTCTCCATTCGATCCTGCCACCAGTATGCCAACCCCGGCCTTTGCTGCGTGGACCACATGCTTCTCGAACGCAGCAAGGTCTAAATGTAGATGTGTTATCTCCGATTCACTGACGAGGAAGGTGTAAGTATACCAAGATCCTCGGTGCCAGGTTGGAAGAAAGAGCAAATGGGCGCATAAACGCCAGGTTTGATCGATCGTGTCATCTTGGCTTTGGGGACAACGAACAGCTCTCCGATATACGTGCCATGAACTTATATATCTTCAGATATTCCGAGAAAACGGACCGTTGCTGCTGCCGGGCCGTTCATAGCTCCACCCCTCAGGTAGTCAGCCCCTACGACGCAAGTCACCGGTCGTTTTGGACGCCTGAAATAGTGATGAAACTCTCACTTGCAATCAGTCTGCGTGCGGATCTTCGGTAATGCGCAACTAATCACAACCAAAGTCATATCGTTGGCCAGATATCAAACGTTGACAGCGTAAAGTAGAGAGCCACTGGAGAAGGAGTTAGATATTGATAATGTGCACAAACAGACACTCACTGCATTGTGCCATAACGGCGGTGGGCGTGACGACCGTACGTTGAAGGCATGAATCATGAATCATATTTATCCCCAACAACCTCCATTCTATTCATCACTTCTCGTTCCCATTCCACCCACCCGTCGGCATCGGGTTCACCAAGGCTTTCCGTTGCCTTTGTGAACACCTCCCACGGGACGCAGCTAAAGTCATTCTCTTCTTCGGGTTCTAACGCGTAACGTCCTTGCCGCGATCGAGTGAGAGTAACAACGTGTCCTGCAGATCCCACAGCTTGGGCCAGATCGTGCACGATGGATCGCACGTAGGTACCGCCCGAAACCTTCATACGCAGGACGAACGCGGTGGGCACGTTTAAATTTTCACCTTCCTCAGGCTCGTCCTTGATAACGGGGTTCCCCTCAACACTTGAGAGCGCTTTCTCAAGCGCTTGCTTCTGATCGTCTGTGTATTTCTTCTCCGGCTGGCGAAAACTATGCTCGGGTCCTAGCCATTCAACGATCTCCAGGGAGTAGACCGTCACTTTTCGCTTCTCGATCGGCCTAGGTAGAGGAATACCATTGCGGGCATACTCGTAAAGGGGCCTGCCGTCCATCTTCAGAGCAGAAAAACTGCCGGGGGTCTTGTTCAGCGATGGAGTGCATCCGATACTGAACGAACGTACATGGGAGGGGCTTGCATTATCTCTCCTCTAAATCCGTCCAATGCAGCCTCAATCTGTTCTCTAGTGACATGCTTCCACGGTGCGGTACGTACTTGAGCTCCCTTACTGTCGTAAGAATCGGTTTCGCATCCGAGGAGACACGTAGTGCGATACTCCTGCAGTCGACCAATGCTTCAGCTAACCCGGTACGAAATGAACAAAGGGTGCATCGCACCTTGACACAGTCAAGGAAATCAGTGAGCTTCTTGGTTCCCTTTCCAATACCTATGACTGAACAAGGCAGACACTTACTGGCAGGGTCATGAAACGACGAAAAGGCTAAATACCGAGAACTCCATCCGCAAGGGGATCCAGCGTTCCACCTTGTCCAATCTTGACGGCTTCTCGCCCGTATTTCTTATGTCGACTGCCTCTTCCTCTCTGCTGTGAATTTGCTTTTTTCAACTTCTCTTCCTCCACGAACAATCGCGAACGAGCGATGAGCGGTTTTATTTCGTTGATGACGGTCATGGAAGGTGGTCCGGACGGTTTGCACACAGCGAATAAGCCGGAAAGAGGGAATTTTGTAGACACTTTAGGCATGATTGAAGATGAAAAGAGCCCAAAGTACGATGTAAAGGGGGTCTATGCGAAGATGTTAATAGCAAGTCGATGGAGTCCGTGAAAGTAGGAGGTGAACAAGAGACGCTCAGTCTACTTCTCAGACACCTACCAGACTCCTCCTGAATTACTATAAGTACTGCGCGTGCTCAAGCCTCAAATTATCTCGGGAGACGTACAAAACTGATAAGGATCGACATTTACACTACTTCGTACACAGGAAGGTGATATTAACTTCAATGCTGTATGTCCCTAACGCTACAACTTTCCGGGCGATTTGACCATGTACATTTCATGATTCGTTTTCCAACCATGTCATCTGGTGCAAAATTATGTCAGTCTACGAAGTATACGCAATTCACAAGGAGAACTTACGAAGACTCTGTGGTGCTCTTTCGCACCTTCAGTCTTGATTGCTTGCATCTCCTCTCCGGTGAGTTCAGGGATGTTCTCAACGTCCAGATACTCTTTCAGGCGCTCCACCTTGTTGGAAGTACTGATAGAGACAGGTCAACACAACCGAAGGTCAGCACGAGTAGATTACTCTTACCTGATGGCGATGATACCTTGCTGTCTCAACCACACCTGCAGAACCTGGCCTGGAGTGACTGGTTTGCCTCTCACATCCGAAAGTCGCTTTGCAGCGCGCTCTATGACAGGAGTGACAGGCCCATTCGGGAACCGGAAGATAGGCGACAGCGCTCCGTAGGAAGCATAGACAATATCATGTTCTTGTGCGAACGCTTTGACAGCTTCGCTGGCTTTCACGATGTAGGGGTGATACTCGTTCTATGTCCGCATATATGCGCCATTAGGAAAAGGTTTGTTGGCATCAAATGACGAGGGTGCTCACCTGAATGACGGTCGGCTTTATGGTCGCTACTTCGAACACTTGCTTGAGATATTTGACCGTGAAATTGGAAACGCCGATACTTCTAGCTAATCCTGCCTTCTTCAACTCCTCCATCTGCTTCCATGTTGCTTTGATGTCGGGGTGTTGCTGAGGGTTATGAATCAGGAAGAGGTCGACGTAGTCCGTCTTCAGCTTGCGGAGCGATTCCTCGAGGGTCCACCGGACATCTTTGCCAGCGGGAACGGTATTGAGCTTGGTAGTGACCCAGAGCGAGGATCGCGGAAGCCCGCATTGGACTATGGCATCTCCCAAGGACTCTTCATTCGCATACATCTGTGCGCCATCGAGATGGACGAAACCTGCAGAGATGGCAGCAAGGACGGACTTCGTAGCATCCTTGCTATACAAAGCTGTCCCCGTGCCAAATCCAAGCCAGGGAATCTTGCTTCCATCATTGAGCGGGATAGTCAGGGTCGACATGGTTCTACGGAGGGTCGAAGGGAAAAGTTGGGACGCGACTTGCTTGAATATACTAATCCGGAGGTCGTCGCATTTATACTTAGGGAGACAGATACAGGGCCGCCGATGGCGCGAGAGTACGGACGTCCGGACAGGACCCTGGAAAGTCCCCTCAGATGCATCCTCTGAGGGTTGGGAACACACCCGTAGACGCCCCAAGCGCCGGTTCACGTGCCCGCCAGGCCGTCAGGAAAGCTCAGAAAATCCTCCTAGGGGCTCATCAGAGGCTGAAAATCGTCCTCAACGCGGTCTGCGTGTTTCCAAAGGTCGTTGGCCTTCATTTCATTTTTTGTAAACCCAAGCCTCATAGCGATGCCGGGTACCATGGCCACTGAGGATAGCATGACTGACTGTTGCGTAGCCGTCCGATATGCGGACACTCATCTTGGAGGCACGTATTTGTCCGGACGGCGACAGGCCCTCGGCCGGTCGAGCTCGGGACCTGACACAGGCCTTCCGGTATTTTCAACTCATTTTTGTCGGGATCGGGAAGAGGCATTTGGCGGGGTTTTCCAGGGTCCTGTCCGGACCTGCTGACTGAGAGTTTGAGATTAGTACTACGATCTTGTGCAATCAAGACCATGAGAACGCACAGTAAATGTAACGGCAAGAGCATCCTGGGCCGATGTGTGATATCACATCCGAGTCATGATTCCAACATGATTCGATGCTTACTGGAGACGAGATCGACCCTGTAAACGGAAGAGACAGGATAAGGTCAACGGCATAGATAAATCCTTGATGAATGGAAGATCATGAAATCGAGCTGACGACATTATGCGGATTTATCATGTTAAAAGTATGAAACAGTCATCCGGTCAGGGGGTTGCTTGAAAATATGGGCCTCGGGAGGATCGTGGCGTCGTAAGTTACCGACGACGAGGAGTGTCGTAGTATTAAGAACAGCCTGGGATGAGTGAGGCGACGTGCGAGATTATACCCTTTCGAGTCAATCAACCAACCGCCCACGCAACTTTGCATCAGCCTGCCCTAATCTTGAGGGTATCCATCTACTCAGCCGAACCATCCTTTCTCATCTTTTAACAACTACGCAGGCGCATTTATACCACATGTTGACTCGTCCCAACGCTCCATGACGATTCTTCATATTTGCAGCCTCAGAGGAACGTTGCACTCTTTGGCCGGTCATCCTATTTCTTCCGTGGACGGAACGGTCACCTAGTGTATCCGACAGAAACCAAACGTTGTTTCTTCTTTGTCCTTAGAATCCTTCCGTGTCAATGCCATTTGATATACTGTTCTACATGTCGTCTGAGTCTCGTAAGAGCGGCTTAGAGCTTACACACGACTCTGAGATCCTACGCGGATGTGTACATGCCACCGTTGTTGATTGGCCCATATGTACTATCCCGGGTCACACCGTGGCGGTACGCATCGGGGAACGTGGAGGGATCATCAGGATTCTGTTGTCATTGGTGTTTAGGTATCCACCCCCAATGATCATCACGATATGGACTCACATAAACCATGAGGGGGACCGTATCGACCAAGGTATAATGAGCCTGTGGATATCCTTGCGGACTGGCCGCAGGATTGAACGGACTTGGAGTAGAGCCCGAGGAAGTGTATTTCTCATCTGCTGGACTCGGAGAGTTCGGTACGCTGGGAGGAAAGCTTGCTGCTGAGAATGCCGCAGATGGTGCTCGCGCCTTGCGATTGTTGTCACGTCGTCGCCAAAAGAAGAGGGCAAGAGCACAGAGCAACAACAGACCCAAGCCACCTCCGACAGCTCCGCCAATGATAGCTCCGGTGTCAGAGTGTTTGGAAGGTCCAGAGTTGATCGGAGAGGTAGTGGAAGGAGATGCACTACTACTTGTCTCCGTCAAAGTAGGCGTAAATGTGCCACTACTAGTCGGGTCCGGATCTGGCCAATGATTTCGTTACAGACTGAACTGCGGAAATATCAAAAGGAACTCACGAGATTGAAGGAATGCCTGCGCCACTGTGGGATCCCAAGAACCCGAATTCAATGGCGACTGGCGGCGAAGAACCATGACTTCTGATGCATCGTTAGAAAGCGATAATACGACGTACCAATGGTAAATATGCCCACCCCGGTATAGCTGTGCCGGAGGGAATGACATGGGGATAGCTGCAAAGAACGTTCAGTGCTTGATATACAGAGTATACCCAGAAAAACAGATAAATAATCAACTCACGATCCGTTTGATACGAGCAGCGAGGGACAGATGGTGACCCAGTCGTTCCAGCTACCCGGGTGGTGTCAATATCCCTTCGAGCGATGATACGTATGTGCTCACTCGAGAAAAGAAAACCCTTGACAGAATGCACATGCACTCAGGACAGAATACGTTACTGAGCTACAAGTGCAAGGAGACGTCTGTGCCAGCGACAGATGATACGTCGCATTGACGCCATCCGAGGCCAGGTCCGTCACTGTAAATTCTGTTTGTGTGGTCGCTTGAGACATTGCGAAAATGAACAGCGAAATTATTACTCACGTCCATCTGACTCACAAGCACCCATGAGATACGCAGCAACTAGGCAGGGGCTCTGGTCTCTCGAGTTATCCACCTGACAAGTAAAGTCTCAACGAAACGAGTGACACAACAATGTGAGACTTTCGTACCCAGGTAATGGCGGCATTGCATGTGGCATTTGTATTCTGTCCCTTGACCAGAGAGAACACAGTGAGGAGAAGCGAGAGGGACAGAACATTGTGGGCCCACGCCATGGCGCACACCGTGCGGTCAAGAAGGACAGAGCGTCGACGCCGGTGGGGTCGACGGTTGTTCCTATCACATCGCGGAAGTATTTAGGTTTTCCAAGGACTGTCAGGGCTAGGTCTCCTGACTCTCCAGGCCTCTTTACGTGGGTCGGAGTACAAGGGAATGGGTTGTTCCTGGCAAATGCGATGAAAAGGCGAGGCGTTGATTAAATGCCAAGGCTTAGACGCACCGTCTTATGAGGCCATTTAGGGATTAATGCAGCGCATATGTTGGTGTTCAAGATCATTGAGAATCGAGAGGACGATCCACCAGTCAGACGATCTCAGAGATGCCCTCTTGCTCATCCTTGAGGCTTAAAGCTCACGATGGTACTTTGATGATGAAACTACTAGCACCTTAGCAGCCTTATGTACTCTTTAGTCGATATTCAGACCTACGCTAGTCATCAGCAGACTGTAATAATCCCCGTTCGCCATCACAACATGCAACATATGCAACACTGCTCACGATAGGTCTGCGGCGATGACAAGAGTGCGCTCAGCACGAGAAGACGGTTCAAGTTCGCTGTACCCTTCTCTAATATCACATTCATCACATTCAAGCGCTCGATCGGTCGCCACAACCACGTGGATGGTTGAACCGAATTATTGGCGTCTAATGGCAGCGGTGTCCGCACTTTTCGTGTTCTTTCTCTTCCTCTTTCACGACCATTTTCATTCATACGATAAACGGATTCCTCATATAATATCACGAAACTCTTCACGCATTCACTTTGGAACTTGTTCCACCCCACTCCGAGAGGTAGGCCGGCGGCCACACCGGTCGCTGTTAGCGTCCTGCTCACTAGCTGTTTAGGACGATGCTCACACATCGTGGATTCTCGGCTTGGATAACGTGCAATGGGACTCTTCTCCCTCAGTTCAAGACCGAGATTGACGAGAGGGAGAATATCGCATCATGCTGGATACCCAGTTATGACGGACAAGTGAGTGTGGCCTTGCTGCACGAACAGTACATATAGCTAATGCTTGAGGCTAGCCCTTCACCGTGCATTGGCGCGATCATGGAGGATTCGTCGATACCGCCTCATACATCTATCTTGACGGAACTATGATTCCGGGCCGCTTTCTATTCGGGTTTGGAGATGAGTCGAGAGGGAGTACTAGAGTCGGCACTGAGGCTGAGGTCCCCTTCGTCTTCGCTAAACACACCGAAGGTAGGCACCACATCATTTCAATTGCATACAGTACCCAACTCCCACTAGAGGATGACGGAAGCGAGAACGATGGTAGTGCAAATGTCATTGAGTTGATGATCAAGCGGGTAAGACGCGTCGGGTCCTATCAGGCCAATGAGTATGCGGCTCCGCCCAGGCCAAAAAAAGGGAGCCCAGGAGCACATCGTATCAAGTGCGTGTTCTTCTGACTTGCTCAACCTTGGGTGCTAAATATAGGGATACTTAGGTACGGTGACCTACGACCTGCGCCGAAACAGTACATACAGACATGGTCGACAGAGCCTTACGACCCTACTGAACCTGAAGTCTACGTCACCTTTGAGTTCAGGTATCTGCCCCTTGGTATAAATTTGTGCCTACTTATGTTTGCTGCCTATTGTTGAAACGTCATCCTTTAGATAGTCTTGTGGCCCTACATATAGCTGCTTCACCCGGTGTCGCTGAAGCTGAACTTGACGATGAGGAAGACGACCATGACCATGATGAGGAAGAGGTAGAGATAGATCCAGACGAAGATCATGAGGGACTTGTCCCGAATCCCGAGTCACTCTTGGGTGTCAAAAGAAAGGCATTGCTGATGACGCCGAGCCCGTCTCCTGGTCCTAGCACGAAGAAGCTTAAGACTGATAGCAGGGTCAGCATCTACTCACATACACCCATGAATGTGTTCCTGATCTATCTACGCAGAAATCATCTTACAACGACAAGTGGGACCTCCTTCAAGACTTGGACACGGACTTAGCGTTTATCTCTAGCCAGGATAGCACCAGCTCCCCCTTCTCTAGCGAGACTGGTCCGTCCAGTGACCCTGTTCCGTCCAGCGCCGGCTCCTCTAGCCAATCCAGTGACCTCTCGGTCCCGACTTTCACTTTCGACATTCCTACCGATACCAATACTAGCCTGCAGTCAAGCCAAAGCAGCAGTGCAGCCAGTGTTGCAAGTGAACCCCCGACTAAACGCAAATCGTACTACCGACGCTGAGTGTCGGGCTTCTCCATATATGTTTTAATCTTATTACCCCTTGTCGCAAATCTGCTGTTCACCTATGCTCTTCATGTTTTGTTTGTCGTTCTCCTGTTGCTCTACTTATCGTTGTTTCGGATTGCTATCGAGACTGTCTTGAATTGCTGTCCATCTATGCTGTCCCTGTCTTTTGTCGCTTGCTCTCGTTGTACTATGCTCTCATCGCAGGTCGAAATATACATAGACATTTACTATGTATTTGCATGTGTCTGCGCTGGGGGAGTTGCGGTGACCAGTCGTGCAACCGCGACGCGACGCGTTGACTTCCGGTCACGTGACCGCGTTCTTCCTGTAAGCGCCACGTCGTCTCAGGGTTGTTACAGTCTGAGTAAGGACTGGGACGATGACAATTTGGTCAAGATCTGTATTTATCCAAGAAGTATCTTACAATACAGATTAGCGATGCTGAGACACGATATAGCAACAAAACGACTGCTGACAAAGCGATGGATACTCCAAGAAATAGAGGCGGGATATGGTAAAGACAAGAACGCTCATGCGCGTAAGATAGAGACAAGAATGGGAACAATATACGATGAACGGAGATTAGATCAAGCCGTGTAGTCGAAATCGAGTGGAAGAAGGCGACTGGCTATCAGGCAGTCCTTGACCCACTTGAAGTGGACGCAGGTGACGCCTTTCGCGGAGAATTGTCCAACTTCCTGCGGGTCTTTGACGACCACATAGTCAAACAACTTGGGTGCCTTCGATGCGTCGCTTGCCGACGCAACTGCCTCCACCCTGGAAGCACCCATGCACAGGATGATTTTGGGGATAGTGCGGTTAGCTTCCTGGGCTTGCACAGCGTCCGAATTGGTCTACTCTCGATATATCAGTCTGCTGTGTTGAGCACCAGGATCTTCGACCACGTACCTTTCGATTGTTCTTAGGTTGTGGTACGAAATCAGAGGAAACGTAGAGAATGTTCTGACCAGCGAACACTTTGGCAGGCGCGACGTTGTGCATAATTCGGTCCAAGTGTCTATCCTCGTCGCCCCAATCCATGTTCACCAGCTGCGACATCCTGTAGTGCAGCTGTACGCTGAAGCCAGCGGGAAGAAGGTAACACTGCCATGTCTTCATGTCCTGCTTCTACCGGAAATCAGTACTTGAGAAGGGAATGTCCAAGACCAAGTACCTCATTTGCTAGCCACTCAGATGATACGCATGGAATTCCTAAAGCAAGAGCGAGCAGATACTTGGGCTTTTGATGAGGCGCGTCCGAAATCATGAACACGTTTTCGAGGTTACGTCGCACTATGACATCTTCCTTTCGTGCCACCCAGCGTTTCCCCGACTTCTCCAACTTCCCGTCCATCTTGAAAATATCAGTCCAGTCTTCTACAGAAACGCCATCGTTTTTCTTGATGACGTCCATGATCTTCTGTTTTTGATTCTCCCATTGTTCAGTGTTTGGACTTAGTGATACGACGAGGCCAATTCCCGAGAGCATTTTGAGTTTGTGGATGCTCTTGGAGGAACCAGCACTAAACATCGACGCCTTCGACGGTGTTTCGGTGAGGTACTTAGGTTTGACGACAGTGAGGATCTGATCCTGTGTGAGCTTCCGGTCGTTCCAATCATTGCGTACTGTGCCTGCCGCAAGCCTGATTTCGCGGACGTGATGTTCCATGGGCGCAGAGTCATTGACAGAGACAGAGACAGTATCGTCGGATGCCTGTACGACCCTTGCTTTGCGAGAGGAATGAGTGAACATGACACTATCCCCTTGTCGCAGTGTGCACTGGCGCATGTTCACTAAGTCAACGGTATCCTCCGTGTCGTCGTCGAACTTGATGTGATACTGCGAGACAGCAACATTCGGGTGAGAGTAAACCACACCTGAGTAATAATGGGCGTCGGAGCGCCACAAAGCAAAGACACGAGTAGGCTCCATGAGTCCGCTGCGAGATGTCGAAGACGATGTCTTGATCCTTTTCGTGGGTAGAGGAGTTAACGACGTGACTCTGGAAAGTTTGCTAGACTTTCTCGAGGTAGCCTTTGCCGTTGACGCGACACGCTTCCGCTTGCGAGACGGCGGCGGCGGAGATTCCTGGCGATCCATGTCCATGTAGTCTTCTTCGGCAAGCTCAGTGTCGCCCTCGCACTGATCAAGAGTAGGCAATTCACCCCCACTGACAGCAGTCTCATTCTCCGACGATGTCAATGGGGAAGGCGACCTGGATTTCGCTTGAGGTGTTCGCGAGCGAGAGGCTGGACGTCTCTTCGCGGCAACAGTCCGACCGCGCTTGGATGACTCCGGGATAGTACCAGCACGAGTACTGCGACCGTTGGGAAAGTCTTGCTGCGGATTAGAAGACGGCACTAGAACGGTATCTGTTGAATCGTCGAACATTTGCTTCGCCAGTGCACGACCTCTCTTGGCAGATGTCACCTTTGGCGGAGGCATCTCAGCAGCGGATTGGCGACGAACGCGCGACTTTGTGAAAGTTGCCAAAGGAAGCTCCTCTTCGCTCTCCTCCTCCTCCTCCCGCGAGGCTGATGTGACTTGTAGCTTCACAGCGGCTTCCTCGTCCTCGGTACAATCGTCATCAAGAGGAGCACCTTCTGTTTGACTTTGAGGAGGTACAATTGAATTACTTGCGACAGGAATCACAGCCACGTCCATACTGCAAGGTTCTGAAGATTTCCAGTCCTCAGGTGGTTCTGGGATCCGGTTGTCTGGCACCAATATGGCAAAATCTGAAGGTTCTGCACAAGGTTCAGATGCACGCCAATCCTCGGAAGGATTTGGCGAAGTGGTGCGGAGATCTTGGTAGCGACTAAGAGGTGTCGCTTCCGAATCCAGGACTACAGACCCGCTCGCAGGATCATGTATGTCTGTGACTCGGCTGCGAGGAAGTGGCCAGGCAGGCTGAGTGGATTCAGAAGGTGAGGCGGGTTCCTCCTCACGTGTGTGATCTTGAGTAGTCTCCGGAACAACACTGTCTGTCACTTGTGTTTCGGCATTTGCTGCTTCGCGTATTGCGATAGCACCCCGATAACGCCATCTCTTGGCCGGGTTTACCATGGCCAGGATACCCAAGGGAGCAGTAGTCGCTGTGTGTGAACCTCCGATCCCATAACCATCGTCTACATCATTGCTGGGCTGAGTCGCCGCGTATTCCTGGGTCGCTTCATATTCCTGAGTAGCCTCGTAGAATGAAGCAGAGGGTTCCGTAGGCTCAGACGGGGCTTCGGAGAGCGGCGTTCCGATAGCAGCAGCTCGGAAGTCCTCACTACTAGAGTCGCAATGAGAACCACAATCCATCCTTGAGACGAGTGATACGCACCCGGATTCCTGGCCCTGCCCTTGCTGAAAATCGGAAAATTGACTGAAGTCTAGGGGCGATTGTGAAGGTTGCGCTTCAGACATTCGGGGTGCTTGAGAGCGATTTTCTTGGGAATTGTCTGAATCAGCAACAAAAGACCCAGCATCCTGTGAACGGTCAAGGAGCTGCGTAGGCTGGGTATCAAGGGGTGTTCGAGATCGACCACGAGGTGGTATGACAGCGAGGTTATCTTCATCCTCATCGTCCAGCTGAGAATCGAGTCCTAGTTTGGACAGCGGCTTGAAAATAGCTGAATCACGCATGGACGCGCGTTGATCAATGACAGGGAGAGGTCCCGCAAACGAGTCTTGACGAACTACAGCTTGCGGAGGGCGAGGGGTGTAGCGCGAGACTTTCCCCGGAGGAGGATCATTGAGTCGAGACGGTCCTGCCACCGGAGAATCGCGCGAAGTCCGTCCTCTTGGTGAAGTCTCCTCCCGCTCAACCACACTGCCCTGTACCCTCTTTCTGGAAGTCTCCTGCTGTCCTCCATATATGTATTTCCAGTCATCTGAAGTCTGTGAATCTGGTGCATCGAGGAACGCTGCAGGATGCTCGCGATCTGCTGGTGGTACAGGAGCAGCATCACTCTGAGTCTCTATGTCAGCAAGCCCACCAAGACCATAGCTGACTTCGGGAGACTGGACTCGAAGAGGCGGCGATGTATTGTTCCTTGGTATGGCTGCGGTCACCGCCCGGGATTTGAGATTGCGCGCTCCCGGAGGTCCGCCGAGCACATCTCGCAGAAGCTGGCTGGCTTGTGAGTCATCGGTTCTATAAGAGGATGAGACGTCAAAGCGATATAAATGCAGGCGAGTTGTGCAGACGCACATCACCGTGTCATCCAGTCTGTGCATTCCGTAACAAGGGATGCTGAGCGACTCAGACTGAGACTTGAATTTGGGAATTGGGAGGCTTGAGTCAGAGGTTGATGAACAATGCAGTGAGGCGAGTAATCAAAGATGTAGAATAAACGTGGTAGATGATAGATGCAAGGAAGACACAGGCGTTTGGGTAGTCAGGAAGAGAGTAATATGAGTTCAGGTCGTGTAGTGAGTCTGACAATGGCCAATTACTGGGCGTCTGAAAAACGCGGTCCCGTGATTCACGCGTTCAGCGTCTATCAATGTAGTTCTGGACGTCTGAAGTTTGAAATTTGAACTTGCCAGTGAGCGTTCATTCTCGTCTCCTTGTGCGACGTCTTATCCCGCTGGTACTCTACTTTATCTGCGCTGGCCGTCTCAAACCGAGGATTTGGTGGCAGGTCTTCCTTTCCTTAATAACCTCCGCTCCTTCAGCCATTATGTCGCGCCAACCCTCAAAGACCAAGGACAAACACCGCAAATCGAAGCAAAACAAGTACCACTCGACGAAGGTTCAACAGCAGTCTGTCGATTACAATCCTGATCTTCGGAGCAAGAGCGACTCTAGCGACAAGAAACCCGCGAAGAAGAAACCCAAGCATGGTTCGACCAAACCCAAGCAGCTGGCCTCCGATGTCAATGTCAACGCCGTTCCTGATCCCGCCCCGGATACTGGTATAACGCACACCTACACCCAAACCCCCGTTCATACTGGCGTCTTGCCGGCTGTTCCATCTACGACTATGGGGTTCTCACCGTTGCCGCCGCTTGCCTCGTTTGCTACAACGGGAACTGCCCTTACGATTCCATATCCATCTACGTCTCCAACAAGTACGTTCTACACGCCCCAGACCGAACCTACTTCCACGGCATCTGGTGATGCAGCACAGTTGTTGCCACCACATGTGTCATCCTCAAAGCCCCTGCCTGTCGTGAAGATTGTGTGTTTTGCGGTCGGAGGGGTCTTCATACTCGTGGCAATTATGGCCGCCATTTGGACCTATACTCGACCCCGCAAACGTACCCACCCCATTCCTTCGTTGCCTATTCTTCAGGATGATTACGTGGAGCAGAAGGAGGATGTCGACGAAGAATCGCTCTTTGGCGGCAAGGAGAGGACTTCTGCCCGACCCGGGAGCAACGGTATTCTCTGGAATTGGACTCAATATCCACACGTGTCGATGAGCAGCAAAATTACCACCAAGAACGACATGTCAGCCAAAAGAGCCTCAACTGCTACTGTGCTTGGCGACAAGACTGGCTACCCTTTCGACGGACATGGCACCGGCGCTCAGCACAAGCCTTCCCCTCAGCCTGCACCTTCGCAGGCTCTTCAGCAACAGCTACAAGCTGCGTTGACTAAGGCAGCAAATCGAGTCTCTGCCATGTCTGTTTCCATCTATCCATCATCCCCACAGACTAACGCCGGTTACACCGACATCGGCATCGCAATCGACGGACCTCAACCTAATCATGGCAGTAATTTACAGCGGAACGACTCAAAGTCAAGGAAACGGCAGAGCGTCGCTACTTCCGCTTATTTCGAAGACTATCCAGAAAGCTCTGGCAAAGCGTACGGCTCGACTCTTGCTGTACCCAAGCCTACTGTTGGCGGCGGTCGAATGCCTGTCAAAGGCCCATATGCGCCCACAGCTTCTATGCGCTCCTCTGCAACACTATCTCGAGTGCCTTCTGCGTCGCGCCGATCGGTTGCCAATCCATTTGAATCCTCGCAATACGTATTGCCCTCTCAATCACCTATCATCAAATCCGAAGCTCGCAGAGAACGCGACACTCAAGCTTTGACATCTGCCCTTGGTCTAGGCAGTCCTTCTTCGCCGCCATCTCCTCAGACCACGATTCATCCGGATGACTCGATAACTCTTGCTGGAGACCGCCGTCGGAGCAGAAATCTGGGACACGCACGCCAGCGTAGCTCCGTCATGAGTCCGACCATGGAGGCCAGTGCTCGTCTGGGGAATCTCATGCTCACAGAGTTCCAGAGTATGACCTCGCTTCCATCCACGCGCGCGATGCCTCAAGCAGGAGGTACAACCAGCAAACCCCGAGCTCCTCTGGTCAAAAAGAAGACGGATGACAAGCCCCCTAGAGTTCCATCCCCGCCTCCGTTACCCTCGCTTGCTCAGATGGCTCTGTCTCATACCAATCCGGATGCTTATGCGGACTACAGGAGTCCGACATACAGTATCTATGGGTTATACGAGGCGGACAGGAAGAGTCGCACCCATGGAGACGGCAATTATTAGGATTTCTTGATGTGAAGAACATATTTCCACCTTTCTCAAATGGCTCATTTGTTTCAATAGTAACTTGTATACGTCTGGTTTTGTAGCCTGCATCTCGTCTCCTTTCCTCAATTCATCCAGAACGTTTACTGAAACAGTATGAATATATCGTGATGTCGTTACAAAAGTCGTCGAAAGGATTCGTAAATGCGATGTGTTACTCCCAATAATGCGAATCAGGTTGTCAGCCTACCCTCCTTCGCATGACGATATTCCTCATCCATCTCGTGGTCTGTCCATGTCTCCTCGGATGATCCTTGCAGAATATGTGACGGAGGCTTCAAGCTAGCCAAGGTTGCCTCCTGTTGCCTGCGCTCCTGCTGCTTACGCTCCGCATCTGCCTGAGCAACCATTGCCTGCAACTCTGCATCTAGTTCGCTGTCGTCGATGATATTGCCCTGCGCGATCTCCGTACCCGACCGTATGATGTCGTCGATCTCCCGAGCGTCCTCGTTGGCAGACGCCATAGCTTCCATCGTCTCATCCACCTTGTCTCGTTGTAGCATTGGGTGTGCAAGGACCGCGCGAAGGGTCGCGGCCGATGTCTGGTATGATTTGAGGATCTAACGAGAAAGGTCACATAATCGCATACGGGATATCAACACTGAACACACCTCTACGTCGCCAGCGGCTGCCTCCACACGTATTAATGTGGATTGGAGAGTCTCCAAAGAAGCCAGACGCTTCGAGAGCAAGCCTTCTAGCTGTTTGCGCATTCGCAGGTGGTTCATCGCGATCTCTTTCCGCTTTGCACGCAGTGCTTCTGCGATTCCCTCACTCCGTCTATCATTATGCATTAGGCGCCATTATATCCATCGAAAAATGGGAGACTTACTGTACAAGACGCTTTTGAATATCGTCTACCTGCGCCTGCAAGTTCTCTACCCCAGTCTTCAGCTCTAGAATGCCAGTATCAACTGCCGTGATTTCCACATTCGATTCTGACGAGTCAATGAACTTGATTGTCTGCATAGTCAAAGATAAGTAACAATCAGGCGATAAGAGAATGTAGGGCTTACCTCTCCTTCAACTAGGATTGCTTTTCTATCCCGCTCCAAATATTTCAGAACAGCCCGAATATCTTGCTCAGACAATGTTGCACCAGGTAGAACATCTGCAGAGAATTCCCTCCTGAAGCTGTCGAATTTGTACAGCGAATCGGCCAACGAGATTCCGTTTTTAGCTTGCTGTTTCCGCAGTACGCCGTCCGCTGCGCGTTCCAGCAAGCTCAAAACCACATAATCGCCTTTGATCCTACGCCACCGTTCGTTGTCACCAGCGTGCCCTCCAATATACTCTTCTGTGCTAACAACATTGAGTTGCTGAAGGGCCCACCATAGAGGTTTCCCGATCACATAGGACGCTATACGGTATGGAAGCCATCCTGGGTCGTAAATCGACTTGCTATCTGTCAAGAATTGGGGGAGAGATATGAATGTTTTCTCCTCTACTAGTTCGGCCTTTGCTAGTAGATGGCCTGTCAGATATACAATAGACTGAGAGAGACTCTAATAGCGTACGATGATTCCGGCTAGACCAAGTGGCCTCCCAACTCCCTCATATCTGAGCTCTTCAGCAAATGAAGACCCGGTGACGTGAAGAACCAGTCTGTCAACAGCCTCAATTTCAGTGTCCGATGGCGATTGCCATCCTTTCACTACGGTAGTCTGGAGAGTGCGACGCCACCACTCGAGATTTGACGCAAACGAGGTAGGATTCGAGTGTTTCTGCTGATGAAAATCGGAATAGAGAGCCTTCAGACGAGATGTCGAGACTGATTGGTATGTCGGCAGAGACGACAGTCGCGATACTTGTCCCGACATATTGAAGATGAGCAGAAAGACTCCTGAGTCCTCAGGCTGGCCGCCTACAATGTGATGCGCGTCTAATATATTATTGAACACTCGTGTGTCGGCGCTAAGCGCGCTCGTTGTCGTTGTACGCCCACCACACCGCGTGCGGACTCATTCCACCATGGGTCAGGAGTATGTCGTCGGTGCGTTCTGCTTTCCGTTGTCGTTCGTATTTACTTACGCGCTTCCAGAGCGCATTCTTCGCGCCAGAGTCAAGAAGGTCAGAAATAAGAAGGTTTGGGTGAGTTGTTTCTTGCCTTCTAGGATCAATTTAGTCATCCCGTGTTCGTGCCATAGGAGTATTTTGTCAAGGTAGGAAGGCTATCTACATGATATGTCCAACGGCACCCTGATCGTGTCACAACTTGTAGTGGGCTGGATACGGAGAGAGCGATAATACGTGAGTCTCACCTGACAAGCTGTTCAGGCGTTGAACGCTCACTCAACCCCGCCCCGCGCGTCCGCTTGTATTGTCTCAGCTGGGAAGCAACGACGAGCTTCAGCAATGGTTCAGAACACTTCATTGAGGCGTTCTGGGAAAGGATCACCGAATTCAAGCAAGAAGACATCAAAACCTACGATGTTGGAGCCGAGGCGTTGCCCACAGGACCTCCTCGTATGTGTTACATATTTCAGTGACTCATCTATATTCACTGCAGCCTCAGGCAAAACAGCGAAGAAACCGAAACTTGAACCTGCCAAGCTAGCAGGACCCTCTCTTTTTGAACCCATCGAGGACTCTGAAAACGAAGTTCGCTCTATCATAGGAGATGACGTACCCACCAGCACCAGCAGTCGCAAACGACGTGCTGTCTCTCCGGCAGGCGAAGATGTGCCATCGAAACGCACTCGTCGGAAGTCTGCACGGGCAGCAGCAGCTAGTCCTCCCAAGAAATCTACAAAGCGCTCAACACCCACTCGCACTCAGTCGTCTGCGAGCTCATCAAAGGCCAATGAATCGTCACATAAGAAACCTCCTGCAGCGAGTCGATTCGCGCTCGTCGGACATGAGTCCTCTGTAGTCGGTGAGACCACGAACGACGGGGCTTCGGACTTAGATAATGCGTTCGACATGATGAAGAACGCTGCGGAACCGCCTATAGTCGGGCCATCTAGACTTGATGAACAAGATGATCCCATGGTCATGGATGGACCAAGCACATTCCGCACTGTCGTCTCGCCTTCAATTCAGTCTCGTCATGAAGCGGTAGCGCGGCCAGAAGCAATTTCTGTTCGACCTATCGATGTACAGCCTCCCTCCGGACTCATTGCCCGCGCTCGGGCTATGAAGGGTAGCATCATGGGCTTATTTACTCAAGAATCTTCCAGCAGTATCAAACGTAGTGACAAGGACGCGGAAGCAGGACCGAGTCGGAGAGGTCCTCCGATTGTAGTTCCTCCTGACTCGAGCCCGCTCGCTTCATCGGAGTCTGTGAAAAAAGCCGGATCCGAGCTGCACGACGAGGATGCAGAAGGCGAAATCGATGATGAGCATGTGCCTGACACTCAGATGGAGTAAGCTTCTCTGGACTGGCTGCTACCGTGGATGGTATCCTTACCAAATTCCTTTCCAGCGGTGACATTGCATCTCCAGCAGAAACGGTCAGGAACGTGTCTTCGAGTCGAGCCTTGACCGCTTTGCGCAACACCATCTTTGGACCACTGTAAGCTTTGGCCGGCCAGAGAAAATTTGCTTTTACCTGACGTCAGCATTACAGCGGATTTGGACAAAACTTATCACCGAGTGGCTCCTCGTACGTTAGTATCATGTGCTTTCATGCGCAAAATCTAACATTCTTCTGTTTTCAGTGAGAACGACGAGCGACCAATGTGCCTCATAAAACTCAGCTATACCGTCACCTTGCCACTACTACTCTCGCACATGCATCCACCCAGCAACACAGATTACAAGCCCCTTGGCGAGGCAGTAGCTGGTAGTGTCAGTCAAACTCCAGGAAAATTTTACCCAAGGCAACACGCTTTGGCTTTGGCGAACGCATTAGTTCTTAGAGGCTCTTGCGCCCAAGGCATCTTGGATGACAAAGCCACTTCAGATGATGATGCCCATTTCCAACGTTTCAAGGCAAAACTCATGAAAGGCGATCTCGTAAGCGATTCATACCACATCTTCAGTAATACCAGCACTCAAACACATGATGCTCCAGTTCGTCACAACTATTGGGAGTCATGTCCTGGCCCTCTGCTCTTCCACGAACAACACGATAGGAACAAAGTTGGGTATCAAGCCGGAGCTCCTGAGTACCGAGGGAAATGTTGTCGTATCGGAAGTCGTTATAGCTGACGATGTTGCATACTGCGACGCTGTGATGCATGCCGATGGCGAGCAGTGGTGATGTGTTCTCTGCTTCCGCATATTTTCTTGGACCTTTCTTGTTTTACTTTGGATAGAGTACAACGATAAGTATAATATCGGTCAGATGTTGACCACTGCAACGACGGAGGAGAACCACGAACTGCAGCATTATTACACGCTGAGATCGACATGCTAACTGGCGCTTATATGTGAGAACGGTCATGTGACCAAAACGCGTCGCACGCGCGAAGGGCACGCGTCTCGGCAAGCCCGTCAGGCTTTTGTTTACTGACCCAGTCTGACCGTGATTCCGTGATTCCGTCTTTCTTCTTCGTCTTGTATTTCCCTCACCGCACTATGCTGAGACGTGCACCCACTACTGCCGACGGAAAAGTCGTCGACAGGCTGCAAGAGAGCACGCGCATCAATAAGCCCTTCAAACCACCCACTCCCGCTACTTCTTTGGACAAGCCCCTTCGCAAACGCAAACGTGTATCGTACAAAGGTGCAGGAGGCGACGCAGACGATGATAACTCCGACGAGGACACTCGCAAGTCTAAGAAGAAGAAGACTGGCAAGGATGGCCAGTATGAAGCCCCGCGAGACAACAACGTCCAGGAATTCCCTGTGTTTAAGGCAAAGCCTTTTGAAGAGATCTCGAAGAAGTTTGCTATCCCTGGCATGAAGACTGCTGACGGAGAAGTGGTCTACAAAGGCGCATCGAATGTATCTCTCGGAATCCGCCCTCTCGCCAACATCATTCCTCGGCCTCTACATGACCCGATGGAGGATCATGCTATCGTGCTGTTTGACCCTACCATCGACAGCAGAGAGACTGATGAGGAGCGGAAGGAACGGCTGAAGGAAGAAGAGAAGGACAGAGAGGCGAAGGAGGTGCTGGAGAAGACTGCTGGTCTGTATAACCCTCACAAGAGCCTGAAGGAGCTTCTTGGAAGTGGGAAGGATAAGAAGAAGACGAACAGTAGAGTTGCTGTGGTCATTGATCCCCGCCTGTGTAAGGTTTTACGGCCGCATCAAGTCGAGGGTGTCAAGGTGAGTCTTCCCCTACTTCTTGACTGTATGCATCTGAACTTTTAATAGTTTCTGTATCGATGCACGACAGGAATGGTCGTCGAGAACCAGTACGGGTGTATCATGGCCGACGGGATGGGACTTGGAAAGACGCTGCAGTGTATTGCACTCATGTGGACATTAATCAAGCAGTCTCCTCACGCCGGAAAGCCTACCATTGAGAAGTGCATCATCGCCTGCCCCTCAAGTTTGGTGAAGAATTGGGCGAACGAGCTTGGTGAGTGTAATGTTTCATGCATTTTGGAATCATCTCTCAGTATTGCTACTACTTGCCAGTGAAATGGCTAGGCAAAGATGCAATCAATGCACTCGCCATAGACGGGAAAGGCGGGAAAACAGAGATGCTCGAGAAAGTAGCTCGATGGGTTGCTGCAGGCGGACGGAATGTTTCTCAGCCAGGTAAGAAGATCGCAGACGATCCCTAACCTGATGCTCATGAGTTTTACAGTGATGATTGTTTCCTACGAGACTTTGCGTACTCTCACTGCGTACCTCGCGAATTGCTCCATTGGCTTGCTGCTCTGCGATGAGGGCCATCGCCTAAAAAACTCAGGTGAGCCTGAAATTGTTACGACAACAGTCTCTATCGCATGATCTAACGAACGACGCTGCGACACTTAGAATCGCTGACCTTTCAAGCTCTCAATGGCCTGAACGTGAAGAGACGGGTCATATTGTCTGGTACACCAATTCAGGTTCGTCAGGAGCTGACCACTCATATACAACCTCTAAGCCCTTTCTACAGAACGATCTTTCGGAATATTTCTCGCTATTAAACTTTGCGAACCCGAATTTCCTGGGTACTAAGAATGACTTCAGGAAGAATTTCGAGAACATCATTATTCGTGGTCGTGATGCAGATGCCACTGATGCAGTGAAAGCAACAAGTGAGAAGAAGCTCAAAGAGCTTGGTTCATTGGTGACCCGATTCATCATTCGCCGTACGAATGATCTGCTGTCCAAATACTGTGCGTTAATTTATCTATTCATCGCCGAAGCATCTTGTCTTATATTGTTCTTATAGTGCCGGTCAAGTACGAACAGGTTGTCTTCTGCAAGTTATCCGACTTCCAGCTGTCCCTCTACCGGTTATTCATCAGGTCTCCCGAGATTCAACGATTGCTCAGAGGAGTCGAGTCTCAGCCACTCAAAGCGATTAACATTCTCAAGAAGCTGTGCAATCATCCGGAGTTATTAGACTTGCCTCAGGATCTACAGGGCTCGGATGACCTCATCCCCGAAGGATTCAACGGCGCTGGAGCGAGTGCGAAGGACCGAAGCAGAAGTCAGGAAGTGCATTGCGAGTGGGGCGGAAAGTTCTTGGTTCTAGAGAGGTAAGTCAGATGCCATCATGACCGGATCGTGGTTCCAACATATGCGCAGATTCTTAGCTCGTATGAGAGCAGAGACGAACGACAAGATCGTCTTGATCAGTAATTATACTCAGACCTTAGATATATTCGAGAAATTGCTTCGGAGCAAGAAGTATGTTCTTCGAGTTGGCATCGTGATATCTTCGCTAACGCATTGATTGCAGGTACGGCTACTTCAGGTTGGATGGTACAATGACCATCAGCAAACGCCAGAAATTTGTTGATCAATTCAACAATCCCGAGGGCAAGGAATTCGTGTTCCTCCTGAGTAGCAAGGCTGGTGGATGTGGTATCAACCTCATTGGTGCTAATCGCTTAATTCTGTTCGATCCTGGTGAGTCGCAGTGCAGCCTGATGCAAGTACTCGTATTGACGGACGTCCTAGACTGGAATCCGGCTGCTGACCAGCAAGCACTTGCTCGAGTGTGGCGTGACGGTCAGAAGAAAGAATGTGAGCCCCTCCTACTTCATGGAGACTGATTTCGCGCTCATCACGCTACATCCACCACAGGCTTCGTATACCGTTTCATCTCTACTGGCACCATTGAGGAGAAGATATTTCAACGGCAGGCAAACAAGCAAGCCCTGTCTTCAGCTGTTGTGGACGAGAAAGAAGACACCGAGCGACATTTCTCGGTCGATGCTTTACGCAAGTTGTTCATGTTCCAGGAAGATACCCTCTGCGATACCCATGATACCTTCAAGTGCAAGCGATGTAAGAATGGCAGGCAGACCATCAAAGCACCGGCATTGTTATATGGTGATGCTAGCACGTATGTCCTTTGATCGAGTTATTGTCGAGCGGGATAACTGACGGTCCCTTGTTTCAGTTGGAACCATTTTACGAACGCTGAGCTGAAAAACAACCACGACGATCTTTTGCGTGCTGAGGTTGGACTCCCCGAGGTATCCTACGTGTTCCAGTACATCAGCCATTAGCTTCAGAGACTTCATTTGGGTATCACGCGTAGACTGACGACAATAACGATTCGGGACCTTGTATCATTATTCCTGACAATTTTGTATCTTATACCATGACAGAGCGTAATGGATAGTTACACTTTCATATAAGAACATGGGAATGGATACATTTCTTCGAATCAACTAGGTGACCACATTATCCCAGCTCGCCCATTCACTGCTACCCACCGTCCGTACCTTGACCTTCTCCCCAGACGACCCAAAGTATGTAGCCTTGTACCAAGTCCGCATCTCCTCTTCGCTATACGGTCCGAATACCTGTCCCTCCTGACCTGGTGTAGTCGTCCCTGGAACGTCCCAGACATATTCGAACTTGACATCTGCGGACGGCGGGACCCAAGATTGGTCTACCTTGCCGGCAGACCTGACAGAACGCACGAGCTCTTCGTAAGTTTTGTTGTAGATATCGGTGTCTCCGAAGGACATGAGCAGGGAGGCAAGATGCGTGATCTCGTCAATGTCAGACTTCGGCTTTGCAGCTGCGTCTTTGTCTACGGTCATCGCGTCCTGGTCCTTCTTTGCTCTACGAAATGGGCCAATATGAGTACGTTGGTGCTGTGGGACAAAAAACCAACGTACCTCTTGTGTTTTGGTGCCTCTTTTTTGGCTTTTGCACCCAAGCGTTGCAATGCCTCCAAGATCGTCTCTCCCTTCTTCAAATACCCTAGCATCTTCTTCTCACCGTCCTCCTTTCCTCCGAGCTCCTCGAGTTCTTTCTCCTCAGCCTCTATCTTCTCCCTCTGCAACTTTTCCTGATATCGATGCTGTTTCCTAGCCTTCTTGATCTCCGAATCGTCCATGCCCTCCATCCAACGGTCGTGGACCGCATGAGGGTCGAACGACTTGACGTACGTCCCATCCGAGGCGAACTTCCCCTCCTCCATCTCCTCCCTCATATTGAAAGACGACACCTCGAACCCCATCCCCTCCTTCTTCCGCCTCTCAGCCTCGTCCTCGTCTTCCGGCTCATCCTCCTCATCCGAATCCTCCGTCTTCCCAAACTCCTGTCCCTCAATGTCTCCCAACCGCATGAACACCGTCGGCTTCTTCTTGGCGCCGCCCTCCTCCGTCTTCTCCTCCTCCTCTTTCTCCCCCATGGCGAACATGTCTTCGTCCTCGTCGTCTGCCCCACCCGCTTTGGGTCGTCGACTTAGGACGACGCCTTCCCCGTCATCGCTCGAGTCGGAATCGTATCCTGCGGTATTGACACGTCCTTTCCGCTTCGCGAGGGGGTCCTCAAGCTGAGAATCCACATCCTCTGCGAACTTGGCTGGATCCTCTGAGGGTTCCACAAAGCGTGTCTTCTTTGGTGCGTGCTGAGAGGAACTCTCCCCTTGAGAGCCTGCAGCACGTTTGTGTGTTGGACGAGACATGGTAGAACAACGGATAGAGTGCAACGGTAGTCAGTGCAGAGTGGAGCGAAAGCAACTTGTTGGACTGGACGCGGAAACTGATCACATTTCCGGGCCGGTGCAGCCGATTAGGATATACAGTACACTGTGTAAACAACAGGCATGTAGGTGCCCTTGTGTTCTACAAGTCCAAGAAATATCTACGACAAGACAACAAGATAATAGGTCTAGTTTCCTGCAAAATCAACTTCGGAGCCAGTTGGTAATCGTCGGCGCGAAGGAGTGATCGGATCCTCCGCCCCAGTGGCGTCTGCACTGAGCAACCCCGCTTCCTCTTCGTTGACGGTGCGTGACGATCGTCGGCCACGCAAATGTGCTTTGGGACGATAAATAAACGACTGGGCGACGATTGTTACGTCAAACATGAGCGTTCCACCGCTTCCTAGCAGGTATCTGAACATGATCGGAAAGTTAAAACAACGTCATGTGTTTGAAATCGGGCAGAAACACTTACGGTATGCTTTCTCGGAGGAAGGCAGATGCGTCGCGTGGTGGGAGTTGCAGTTTAGGAGAGGAAAGAATCGACGCGACGTAGAAGAGGTTGCCGAGAAATGCGAAGATAAATAGATACATGGAGAGGCCCTAACCACAACCATCAGTACGCACGTTTCACAATGACAATGACACATCGTTCTCACCTCTACTGACTTCCTGACGAACTGATTACGAAGTATAAGCATCGTTCGTAAAAGAAATGAAGGAAAGGCCACGCACGTTCTTCCATATTTGAGGTAATCGAGAAGTGAGGTAGAGCGTCGTGCATATCCATGCAGATATTCGACCAATAATGTATTCAGGGTCGCCGCCGTGCTCACTCGGCTCATCAGGATGGTCAGACGACGAAGCAGACTCGGCTCTCGTGGTCCAAGAAAAAGCCGACCCTGCAACGTCTTCCGGGCGACTCGCAGCAGGAACGTTTGCAAATATAACGGGTATCGACTTTGGTGGTATAGTCACTTCTTCTCTAGCCAAAACTCTACCAAGTCGAAGACCAGCTCGCGAAGGTAGACCGCGTCCCATACCGGTGAGAGTGCCAACACCAAACAGCGCCCACACGCCCAGGAAGACCATGCTCGCTGATTTTCGACTGGCTCGGGAACTCCGTCTTTCAGCGCTGGTTGGCGCCCACTCGACAGGGTCGGCGTCGCTACCCTGCCTAGCCATTGGCCTGCCTCGCGTGGAGAAGTCAAAGTCTTCCGCTGGGAGGGAGGGGGAGGTCATCCGAAGATGAGGGTGCACGCGAGCTGTCGGGGACATCGCGGTTCGTCGGTCTCCTCGTTCTTGACTCCAGGAAACCACCTTCCGTCGCGAGCGACTGCCGCCTTCGGAGTGGAAGCTGTCTGCTAATCGAGCTAGAGCTTGCTCGTCTACTTCATCATCCCCATCGGAGGCACCTGGTGCTGCTCCATCCAGATGCTGCTCCGAGGTATTACGATGATGGGCTTCAAGACTAGAACGATGCCAGCGCGTCTCCTCTTGCTGTGCGGCGAGCGCCGCCGCCGCTGCCACGTTCGCAGCAACATGAGAAAGGGTGCGGTAGCGCGTCGGCCGGTCGATGGACAGTCGTCGAGCTACGGTCGTCGAGGTTGTACGCGCACGCCCCAGGTACCCCGTGATCGGTTTCGATGGTTTTCGGTAGTAGAAGTACTGGCCGAACAGTGATAGATCGACGAAGCAGAAATATACTGCCAGGTATGTCTGATAGAGAGGTCAGCAAGCTCCTGCCACTTCAATCAGGACCGACGCACCTGGAACGGCAGCTGGTGCGTCAAGATGCATCCTACAAGGTTGGATATGTCACCTGCCACAGGAAGAAGGAATCAGTACCTTTGACAGAAACACAGCTCACGAGACCCATAGCGTATACACCAACACCAGACGTACCGAGTAGCCAGTTCAATAGAAAGGACAGAGCAAGGCCATCCGAGGAGCGTCGCTGGTAGTTCTCCAAGACCTGTCTAGATGAGATATGAAGTCAGATAGAGGTATTGTGAGGTGTGAATGGCGCAATTACCGCCATGGAGGCGGAAATCCCTCCCGGTAGCCAATCATGAGGCGAGTAATAAGCCGAACTTACGGAAACTGAGCACCGAGCCAGCACGCGATGGATGTGTATCCGAGTATGTCGCTGACGGTGAAGGCACTGGCCATGTCGTGGCTGGGGACTGTGTCGGGGGGAAGAAAGAGGAAGATGAAAGCGGGAATGATGCTCTCAGAGTCAGAGCAGGGCACACAGCACAAATACTGGATAGACGCCCGTAAGATAAGATCGAGCGTCCTGCTGCCTCACCTGCTGTGTCTTCTGCTATACCGCGACGACGGGAATGTGCAGCTCCTCATGATCGTCGTTTACCTTCACAAGCGTGTCTCTGAGTTCTGAATGCATGAGAGCAATTGCATGCGATGAGTGCGTGGCCACGTGGCGCTAGCGCCTGTGCCATACAAAGACAGACATGGCCGTAAAGTAACCCGTCCGCTCATCCATGGCCAGTCTTGGGTTTGCTCGAAGGCAATTCCTGGGCTACTCTCTGCTCAGGCCACGGTCTCACATCCCCTCGCATAACCTCTCCATTCGCCATGCATCCACGTCCACCCCTCTAACAAACACGCCTGTGCGAACCAGTCTTTACTTGGGTCTCTTCGCCCTGTCTACCGGCCTTTTTGCGGTGTACTACTTCGACTGTCGCTCCGCTATTCATAGGTATTTCTTCACGCCGCTGCTGCGGTATGCAGTCGACGCGGAAGTGGGGCATAAGCTTGCCGTAAAGGTTTTGCGAAGCGGTCTGGGTCCTAGAGATACGCAGAAGGATGATGAGGTGCTTCGGGCGGAAGTACGTGTGGCATATCTCTTATCTCTTGACACACGCTCTGAACATTCATCTCAGCTTTGGGGTGAACACTTGGAGAACCCTATCGGCCTCGCAGCTGGATTCGACAAGGATGGAGAGGCTGTAGACGGTGCGTAACTCCGGAAACAGCGTCACTACGTTGCCTTACTAGGCTATTTTTCAGGTCTCTTCAACTTGGGCTTTAGTTGGGTGGAGATTGGCAGCGTGACACCGAAACCCCAAGTAAGTCCACCAGCGTGTCCGTACAACGCGTCTCAAGCGCTGTGAACTAACATGTTCACTGACCGTAGCATCTTTCATAGCCCGGGAATCCCAAACCACGCGTCTTTCACCTTGTTGCAGACGAAGCACTTATCAACCGTTATGGGTTCCCTTCAGATGGACACGCCGCTGTCCTAGGTCGTCTGCGCGAGCGTATACCGGTCTTCAGGTCGGAGGATGAGGAGAAGCACGCTAGTTTACGTCCGGCCTCCTTGCTTGCAGTCAATCTTGGCAAGAACAAGTCTTCTGCTCCAGACTCAATAGCAGACTTTGTCTCCGGTGTCCGGTCCTTTGCACCCTATGCCGATGTTCTGGTAGTGAATGTGTCAAGCCCAAACACGCCTGGTCTTCGGTGTGTGTGTCCCTCCCTGAGCAAACAGATGAAGACTAACCCAAATTCAGCGGTCTACAAACCCGCTCGTTACTGGAAGAGTTGCTCGCTGGTGTTTCCCAAGCTCGGGATGAAGCTAGTTTGACATTAGCGCAGAAACCCAAGATTGTTCTCAAAATTGCGCCCGACCTGACAGAGGTGGAAATCGTCGACATAGCAGAAGCAGTTCGAGCCAGCAACGTCGATGGTGTTATTGTCAGCAACACGACCATCAGCAGGCCTTCACACTTGCGGGACGGTAAGCTTCTCATCGTTGCTAAATGCCAAACTGGATTGGCCTGACATTTTCAATGCAGGAAACAAAGTCGAAACGGGCGGTCTGTCTGGCGCACCGCTCAAGCCGTTATCTATTGCGACTCTCCGGTCCCTGCGCGTACATCTTCCCGCCGAAGTTCCCCTCATTGGTTGCGGCGGAATTAACTCTGGTTCCGACGCGCTTGACTACGCAAAGGCAGGAGCATCGTTCGTCCAGGTGTACACAGGCTTTGGGTACGATGGTGTTGGGATGTGCCGGAGGGTGAAGGATGAGCTTGCGGAAGAATTGAAGAAGGAGGGGACAACATGGAGTGAGGTGGTGAAGAGATCTGTGGCTGCACTGAGTTTGAAGGAGGTAAAGAAGGAAGTGAAGACAGCTGAAGGAAAGTTATTGGCTGGCGGTGACCCAGCTCTCAGGGTGCTCATCGAAGAGGCGGAGGAGCTCAAGAGACTGGTAGACGAGCTGGGCGACCGCATGAACAAAGAGTAGCTGCATAGCTATTTCTTTTATTCTACGCAATGGATATGTCGGTCTGCCAGACATTTCATTACAAGCTTGCGGTCCCAAGTACATTCGCTGAAGAGGACAGGCTGAGGTTGCTTTACAATAGTCCGGAATCCGGAGATCTGCGTTTCAAGTACTAAGCGCCTGCAAGAAATGGCCACAATTTCATGTTCATTTCCGTTCGTGACTTCCTCCAGTACTCATCTTCTGTGTGCCCCCACAAAGTAGTCGCATCATGCAGAAATGGCCCCCTACGATGGCTTCAGACCGAAATCATTCCTCTAAACACCCTCTGTTCAAACCCACTCCGGACGAGATCGTAAGCAATGCTTCGGGTCACCAGAATATCTACTGATAGCTCTCGAGCAGCGTGCACTCGTTCTGGACTACCTATGTCACAGTTCTTACACCGACACTGCTCGTGCCTTTGTCAGAGACAGCACAATCAAGCATCTGGACGCTGACGGAGATGAGCTCATGACACCCGCGACCTCAGATGGAAGCAGCGGAGACCCGCTGGCGGACACACTGGACGAGAGGTTAGCCCCGGCAGAGATTCGTCGAGGTATGTCGGTAGAGCCACCCTTGACGTGATGACAATCGCTGAAAACACGTGGATCGGAAATTAAGACATCCGAATACATATACTTTCTGGTCGTGTGGACGAGGCAGCGGCCTTGCTCAACACGCATTTCCCCTCTGTCCTCTCCGAGGAACGTGAACCTCTCCTTGGTAAATACAGCGATTCGTCTCCGGACAGCTTTGACTACAAACCGAAAACATCCGTCGACCCTACGCACTTGGCTCTGAACCTGCGCATGCATGCATTCATTGAAGCTGCACGGACCGTACCTCTGCCCTATACCCCACCTGGAAACATTTCAATAAGCTCACTATCACATTCATCGACTTCCCCTTTATCTCCTATGCACGCTGACGCGGCGGGCAATGGAATGAGCGACCACCAGCAGGAGCTCCTGCATCGCGCTCAAAGTCTCTACGCCGAGGCGCAATCGCTCGTCAAACCTGCAGATCGCGTCACATATATCGAGGAACTAAGTAAAGTCAGCGGGCTTCTCGCATACACTGACCCAGAGAACAGTCCTATGGCCGTCTACTTGACTCAGAAGCGACGAGAAGCTCTTGCCGCGCAGATCGAAAGTGCCATTCTTTGTGCGTCCCACCACATCCTCAATAACTTAACCCATTGCTGACGTGACCTTCTATTTAGACCGTACGAACAGGTTGCCTGTATCAAAGATCGAGTTGTATACCCGGTATACAACCACGCTCTGGGCGTTGTGTAATCGTTGGGAGGTGAAGGTTCCACCAGCTTCGTCCTGGCCCGCCGGGGTCAAGCTGCCAGTACAGCCTATTTCTTCACATAAGGCAGCTGTGTCTGCATCGCATAGCCAGAGTAGTACAGAGGTACCTCTGAAGAAGGGAGACAAAAACCTTGCCGAGGTGGGTATCAACTGTTGTGTGCATGTCTACACCATCTAACTGCTCTTCATCTAGTCTTCCAATGTCCCCATGTTTGATTTGACTGAATTCCTTAATGCTCGACCATGACCCGACTGTCGTTGCAGTGGCGTTGTCATGTCGTTCTCCCGACGTTTTGTACACGGATTTCTCTTTCATTGTATCATCTAGTCCATTGTATTTATCCTCCACACCCGCTATCTTCCTTGTACGACCCTGGACAGACTGGGACACCATATGCATCACAATCCATTCTTGTTTTCCCCAATACATATTCTTCCACACCAAACATTATACATTTGTTGGCTGAATGCTACCCTTGGTCAATGATTCCTATGACTTCCACATCAACCCATCTCCCTTGATTGACCCTTGCAGCGATCTTCCTGCTCACACCGCACTCCCTCAAACCAAGCACCCTCAACCGGCTCCACCGACTCCATTCCGTTCTCTCCAACAAAGTCTCTCCGCCCTCTCCTGTATTGCCAAATATCTTGGGCTGACCTATCCACAAATTGTATGACAAGTCTAGCACTTCCAGCAGCGGCAAGAGACGCGGCAGGCGGTGTATCGGCGTGAGCGTCGGGAGAGACAGAAGCGCGAGGTGTGTCAGGGAGGGCGGTAAGGTGAAAAGCGTTGGCGTCGATAGCGGCGTGGAGACGAGTGCGAGGAGGGTCAGTGGGGGTGTCTCGTCTTCTTTTGAAGAATCCGAGTCCCAAGACCCACCGCTATCCTCTTCCATGGCATCGTCCTCCGATACGGTGATAGCCTCTTGTTGTATGTGCAACGTGGAACTGCTCTCTGCTACTTGAGCTGTCGCATCAGCGGCTTCTGCTTCTACGCGTTTGAAGTAGTTCGTAGGCAACGATGCGTACGGCCCCACGACGACGAGGTCACCGTCTGCATGACCACCCAACTCGGGCTCGCAAAGAGCGTACAAATTGCTCCTGTTCAACGGCGCATGAACGGCCGACCATCGAAGGAGCAAACGGCGGAGATGGGGAGGGAGGTACGGCACGAGGTCTTCCGCGAACGACGCGCCCTGGCAGTACGGTAGTATCACACGTAGACACAGTTCCGCGAGAAGTGGGATCTCGCGCAGACCTGTCCGCGCATTCGAGTCGTCTGCAGGCGAAATAGATTCGTCCGTTGGCCTCAGCGGTGCCTGCGAGAATAGCAATGCCAGAGCCCGTTTGCGCCATTCCGGCCGATCGCTGTCCTCTATGCTGGAAGCAAGCTTGGGCTTGAAACTAGATGAAGGGTTATACCACTCATCGCCGTCACTGGGGACATCTTCTCCGAAGATCTGCTCGATGGGCAGCGTCCTGTTCGGACCAGAGTACTCGATCCGCTTGGCGACGAAATTCCGGTTGCTCTGGTTTCGTGCATGTCGAAAGTGCTCCCCTCTACAGAACAAATAGCCCTGTTAGTACCACTTGACAGAATGTAAGTCAAAATTACTCACCGCAGTGTATGCAGAAGGTTGTTGACCACACGAGATCTGTTATCTGGTAAAGACGGGGGAGCATAGGTCCTTCGCATTACATGTCACCCGTACGATCAGTCGGCTCAATGCCTAGATATACTGCACTGAATATTGCGCAAGAGGGTCCTAGAACTCGAGAGACAAATGAGATCTATGCATGATAAGTCCAGTGAAGGCCTTGTGGGTATTTCATGATCAGCGGAGAGACGAAGAGCGTCATCGGCTGACAGAGAAGCACAGGCTGCACAGCGGCGTCAGACTTTCCCTTGATTCTGTATTTTCGCGACTCGAGTTCACAATAATCTTACAAATAAACAGAACAACAACCAGACGTGAGGGATAGTATATGCATGCTCAGTGGTTAATTTTGCAGTGGTCATAGGGCATACAGGGTAAGAAGACATTAATCGAAAAACGGACGCGCAAGCCGTCTGTTACGGCCTCGCGTCACATCATAGGTGGTCCCCGTGAGCATCCATATATCCCAGCCATCGTATAGGCCCAACAAACACACTCAGTTCATCTGTCGGATAAGCTTGTTGATGTTGGCCTCCCGGTCACCGAAGTCACCACCCTGGACGTAGTGCTTGAACTTGCGCGTTCTCCATCCACCAGTAGGGTTGGAGAGCTTGAATGGCCAGAGGAAGTTCGATGCCTAATCGCGTATGCTTTAGTCTCGGGACTACAAATAGAAAAGAAAAAAATCAAAGCGTACCTGCTTGAAGTTGGGACCAGCGGTGAAAATTTCGTGCACGAGATCCTCAACGGAGAGGATGTCGAGCTTGCCAAGCGCCTCCTCGATGACGCTGTTGTTGGCGAGAGGGATGCGCTGCTTGTTGACCTTGCCGTATCCGCGCTTGTAGATAAGCTCACGGACGGTCTTCAGGTTAGGCTCGCCGTAGGTGACATAAGGCTCGACCAAACGAAGCATCTGCTCTGTGGCCCGGGTAACCTTGACGAAGATACCATTGTTGATTTGGAGCAAACGGAGGAGCTGGAGGATTTTGCGGGGCTTGGGTGCAATCTCGTTGATACTAGAAGTAAAAGTAAGAGCTTTGTACCTGGGTCGCAAAAACATAGCCGACTCACCCACGAATACGAACAACGAAGAAGACCTTCGCCTGTGCAGGGACGTAGTAGTCGCCAGCTGTACGGGCCGCCCGCTTCAGCCTGATCTCCTCCTTCTCCTTCGCTAGGTACTCCTTGACATGCGCCTCAGCGCGCTTGAAGACGACTTTACGCTTGGCCTTGCCTGCCTATAAGATACAACGTTAGTATGAGTTTCACAAATCGTGAGACGCATAAAACGTCGAATAATTAAGTGTCAGCCCCGAAAGATGGTTAATTCTGGCAGCATAGTAGAACGAAGTTAAACTAGCCAAGAAGGTATGGTTATACATCATACTGAAGTATGAAAACTTCAAACAACCGGTCTCATGAAGCTCACCTTGCGGGCAGCAACGGCAGCAAGGACACGCTCTTCCCGGGCCTTTTCGTTTTGCTTGCGCTTCTTGAGGAGAGTCTCCGGGACCTCGATGTCCTATTGCGAAAACCGGGAATGGGAACATGATTAGGACGCTGCGTCAACGACCACTCGTGCAGAATTACACACCGAAACACTCGGGACACTATGGGAAGAGCAAGGCGATTAGCATAAGATCGTTGAAGATGTTGCAGAGAGTACGCACGTAGTTGTGGGGGCCATTAGAGGATCTTGAGGAACGACGTGCTTTGGGCCTTGCTCACGATCGTCTGTGCACAGGACAGAGTGGCTGATCCAGCTATACAGCACCGTTCGGACTTTGCCGTTGTCAGATCGCACCAGGTAGGAGTCTATTAAGCGATCGTCTACCTAACGGCCAATCCGGAATACCACGTTCCGTGACCTAAACCCCCAAATGAAATTGAACCAAGCCGTACAACAGACTCCTAACCACCCTACCTTGCGGCTTCGTTCAAATGATTATGTGCTGCGAATGTAAATGCGATATCTGAAAAAAAAAACCGTGCGCCACATATCACATGACAAACCAAGCTCCGAATAGATTGTAGCACACGAAATTTGATATCCGAAAAACCCCGACACATGTTGAATCCCAGTAACCTTATTGTTTGGAAGTGCCTTGCGTCTTCTTCAAAAAAAATAGGGTTGCTGGGATTAAACATGTNTCGGGGCTGGTCGGATATCAAACATTTCATGCCAAAATTGATTCGGAGTTTTGTGATGTCATGTGATTGTGGCTGATATTTTCGAGTTCAGATATAACATATTTCGTAGCCGTATTTTTTTGAACGAAGACGCAAGGTAGGGTGGTTAGGAGTCTGTACTTACACTTCTATTAAAACTCAATAGCACCCCGTCCTTCCTTTATCCTCCCGAATGACCCTCAGGAATACGCTCTCCAAGGACGCGAGCTCTACAGTATACATCCTCGCTCGCAGACAAGATGGGGCAGCGCGATCTGCGTACTACCTTCAAATCGAGTCGCAACGTCGTCAGCCGTACGCGAATTGGGGATCTGTGACATGAGTTCTTGGGCTTTGAGTACTTGTTCTCGTGTTCGACATGAGAAGTGGACTTCGTATGTTGCATGTCTAGCAGTTAGATCCTCGGCCGAACCTATGCCTTCGAACCGATGCGGTCATGAGTTGTGGTCTGAGAAAATGACGTACCGAGCATGCGTTCCCCAAAGATCCCAACTCTGGTGGCGAGCGCAGACGCTTCCTCCATCGAATCTGTAAATGCATAGACGACGTCAAAAACGAGTTTCCGAACACTGCTGTAAGATGGTTGTGTCAACTTACGAGTAATGATGATAATCGCTTTTCCAACGGCAACATTACGCAGCGTCTTCCACATCACGTTTCATCTCGGCGTCGATCCCAGTAGAGAACTCATCGATGAGAAGGCATGGCGGGTTGCCTACACAGCCCAAACAGCGCATATAATCAGCAAAATGAGAGAACCAATAGAGTGCATCTGGGCACATACCGATGAGAGCAATAGCCAAGGACAGCTTCCTCTGATTTCCTCCCGACAGCTTGTTAGCCAGACGACCCGCATACATGTCCAAGGACGTCGCACGCATTAATTCGTTCACGTTCCTGTCGAGTTCCTTACCTCTCCTCAGACCTTTCAGCCTGCCATACACGAGCAGATGCTCGCGAACGGTCGCAGTGAACTGCGGGCAAACGCCCAGCGACATACGTGCGGAACGAGGATGATGGACCACAGATGTACCGTTGATGAGGACATCGCCTTGGTCTGAGACGACGTCTCCGCTGATGATTTTGAATAGGGTGGTCTTCCCGGCACCGTTAGGCCCTAGAAGAGCCACGGCGGTGTCTTTGTCGACCCCGAAGCTGACATCGTCCACATCCATCATTTGTGGGAGCGAAGGTGTGGGGTGTGAGTTTGCGATGAGGCAAAAAGGATCCGGAGTCGACCCAGACCAGGATGCTGAAGAGAACGAGTCCGTAGAGGAAGAGGTAAAGGATGGGCCGAATCTTGAAACTTGTCCCATAGAGGCCGAGCTGAATTAGTCGTCGTTGCCACATAGCAGAGAGAAGAGGTTGACTGAAACGAATGCAGCTCGGAGGACGCTTGCCACCGGAGAAAGAATGGACAGTATGTAGTCTGCACGAAAGTGGCATGAATCGGTATCGATGACGGGGCGTGTGTGATTGACTTACGAATTGCGTTCAATTGTGTGCGCGTTTCGTTCGGTTTGGCAAATGTGAAGACCAACAGATATGAAGCGAGATAAAGCTATAAAACGTGAAACAGTCAGTCAACAACTTGAATGTCAGCATAACCCAAGACCACTCTACTCACAACGAACATAATGAACTGATATCCTGCGGCCAAAGCGAATGCGGCCAAAGGCGAGGTTACAAGTAGCGATACCACATATGAGAACAGCACTCCGACAACGCCATACTCTACCATCACCAAGAACTGAAGAATTGTTAGTGGTGTCAAGCAATTCATGAATGATTTGCTGACTGACGAAGAACCCAAGCCCGCTGAAATGATGTGTGGCGAATGCGAAGACCAGTACGATGACAACCGCCACGACGATGCAGAAAATGGAGTCAAATAGGAGATGGCCAAGCCACAGACCGACAGGATTGGTCAACCCGTTAGAGAACTGCATTGCCTGGACGGACGATTGACGTTCTTTGGCCACATACAGCGAGAAGAATGCTGAAAATACCGCCTATAAGTTTAATACATCAATCAAAGGGGAGGCGGATAGTAGTACGGCGAGGACTTACCATCGCGGCACCGAAGAAGACAACTCACTCCAGAGCAAGGAAAGTGCCAGTCGGAACCCCTGGGAAGCGTGCGTAGCTAGCTGCGATAATCCTGGGTGTACTTGTCACCCTGCCGGTATCGTTCAAGGCCTTATCAAACAACACGTTGGAGGCGAGGTTCAACATGATTGGCCCCGCGAGCAAGTTCGCCGAAGTCTCCCGTGCAAACCAGGCCGAATTCGACGGCAGGTCCACAGACAGGCCTCCAAAAGATTGGTTCAAGTACGTCTTTTGGATGGTGTCAACCAACGTAGCGTTGTCCGGTACATCTTGAAACGCCGTACTTGTTATACCGACTGTAGAGACAATACCGGGAGGGGATGTCAAGACTTCCAGACCACCGAAGAATCTGCCGGGGAGAGAATCGGGGAAGTACAACGGAGAGTTGCCACGGAGTGGGTCCCGTACGAAAGGCTGAACACAACTGCTCTCGAACCTTGCCATGAATGTCAGAGACATACAAGACGCAAGGACAGCAACCAATACTGCTATTAGAGATGTAAGCCAGCTTCGCCTGAAAATGAGGTAGCGTTTATACATGATCGTCCATGCCTGGCTGAGAGGCGACAAAGGGCTGCCATTTGTGAGCGACAGCGACAGGCTGAATGTGAGAGCGGGTAGGATTGGCGTGGATGACTGTGATTTGGCCAAAATAAGTACCTCCGGTTGCTGCTCTGGCTCGCTGTCGTGCATGAGTCCCAGGAAGATGTCTTCGATGGATGTCCCATGGACAGAGTAGGAAGTTACGTTAAAAGCCATCTTCTCATCCTCGATCATCTGCAGGACCAGCTGAACCGTGGGCGTGTCCTTGATCTTCAAGTGATAGGAGGCTCGTGTCGCAGAGGTTGACGTAGAATAGGCAGATGGCGAAAACTTCTGAATGCGACCAAGCATGTCAGAAGATGACTCCTCGGTCGACTTTTGATAGGCATCTGCAATATCGAAGATAATATCCACCGTGTAACCTTCACCCAAAGTGGACTTAAGGAGATCCTTGAGCAACGAGTGTACCGGGAGCGGCTAATACGGCGATAGTATCTGCGAGGAGGTCCGCTTCGTCAAGGAACTGTCTAAGAGTCAGACGAGAATCTCTTCCAAGAACAATTATCAATACTTGCATGTGTTGTGAAGATGATTGTCCTCTCGTGACGAATCGACGAAAGAGTTCGCCAGATGGCACGCCGAGACCACGGGTCCACACCGGAGGTGCATTCATCCACGAGCACGACTGTAATCAAGTCAGCTCAGCTTAAATGACAACAAGCACTTCGACGTACTCTTCGAACCACCAATCAACCCAATCGCAAGCTGCAACTTCCTTTTCTGCCCTCCAGACAACGCACTTGCATTGTAATGCACCTTATGCCCCAAATCACAGTCTCTCAACAACTGTACAATATCGTCATCGCCATGGACAGATGCATCTGCACGTTTGACCGCACGCCAGACCTCTAGGGTCTGGTAGCAAGTCAGCTCGGGGAAGAGTACATTCTTCTGGGGGACAATGCCGATCGTGCCTCGGGGTGGCCGGTCAATGTTGCCCTCGAATTTGACAGTACCGCGAGTGCGACCCAGGACACCGCCTAGAATGGACATGATGGTAGATTTACCAGCACTGAAACTCATTGTCAAACGAGTGATAAAATTTCATACTGTGAATCTACTCACCCGTTGGATCCGAGCAAGACATATATACCGTACTTCGGAATGTCCAAGCTCAGATCAGAGATTGCAGTAACTCTGCCATTCTTGGAGCCGAACATCGACGTTGAGAACTCTTTCCCGAGGTTGCTTATTGATATCGCCATGTCAGCCGGTTGCAAAGCGTAATGTTCCTCTATGTTCTTTTTGTCCCAGGACGCGAAAGGCGAAGGGTTATGTCTGTCATAGAGGAACCATTCGAGCAGAACCGCGAGAATTGGCCAAAGGAAGATGTCCACCTGCAAAAGCACCCCGATTAGCACAGTAATTAAGCTGTGATACTGTCACTCACAATAGCAATGATGAGGAGCGGTAATATAGTGATCTTGTTGTCCGGATCCGGCTTGAGTACGTTCGTAGGTATCAAGTTATTCTCATACCCAACAATGGCACGTATGACGAACACATAGAACCCAGGTGGAAAGACAATAGAGAACCCAATCGCCGCTCCAGTACTCGCCTTCTTAAACGAGAGCGCACCGATGGCAAAGACAATTGCGAGGAACGTAGCAGCTACCGCAGCCAGTTGAGGACTCTTTCCAAAGGGCACGGCAACGAAGAACGACCAGCTGGCTAGCAAAAGTCCTAGGAGGACATGCAAGATGAGGATGAGGCCGACGTTGGTGCCTGTGAAGATCCGGTAGTGCCAGATGACAGAGACGATGATCCAGGCCGGGAGGTAGGCCAGAGAGATAGATAGATGCCAGGACCTGGACATTTTTCTGGGTCAGTATGCAGACATATATGAGTACAAAAACACGTACAAGATTCGAGCTGAGTCGCGTAAGCCCATTGCCTTGAGGTGACTCGTCGATAAGTTTGCTCGTTCGCTTCCAAACGCACCAGGTAGTTGGTACGCTATCCCAATGTAACACAAAAATCTGAATATTGAAAGTCAAATTGACAGTGAATACGGCAATCTCTTCGAAGTGTTTTCTTACAAGGCGACAACTATGATGGTCCGTACACCACGAATGAAGCCTGAAACAGTCACGTCAGCTCAAATTTTGAGCAAGACGGTAAACAGGACGTACCGAGACGGATATCGGTATCTTGAGCCGTGTTGCTAGCTGTGCTGTACGGCAGTTCTCTTGGAGGCAGCTGAACTCCGGTCTTGAGCTCGATGATAGCCTGCAATACGATCAGGTTCTGTTATATTCAAGAACACATATTGACACGTACCTGATCTACAGCCCACTGCAACGGCAAAATCCCTCAACTCGGAGTCACTCTTGTGCTTGACGACATCCACATGCGACAACCCACCATCAACAAAAATCGTATAGTTGATCGTGAAGACTATAGCTGCGAAACAGTCCGAAATCAAGTTGAAGTTCTGCGGACATGCGTTGATCACGTCGTTCGGGCTGTCGGCTTTCTGTATTGCTCGAAATTGGCGAGGAGAGAAGTCGCGAGTCATGTGAGAGATGATATCGGACGCGGAGGGGGAGGAGGCGACGTCACGAGTGTTGTCGGACCAGACGAATGTTTGAGAGCCATCGAAGACATCGGAGAAGTTGCGAATTGGCACGGCAGAGCCTAAACCGTACTGTACATTCCGTCAGTATCGTATGTAGAATGACAGGCNTAAACTTGATAAGGTTTACATTGTTGGGTTTATTGAGGAACAGCTNAGCGAATGCGAGGAAGATACCAAAAGCAACAGGTGCGATGAAGCATCGGAAGNTGTTGAGCTANAGATGAGACGTAGTCAGCCTGNTACTGTTNTTCTGCGAAAGTCTCTGGCGTACCCAAAGGATGTCTGAANAGNATGATCCAATTCTTCTTGAATAGTGCGCAAAATTGCCTACAGAAAAGGCTTTCCATGACTGAAAGGGTGATATTGAGCCGACCGNGCNGACNNNCAGA
>SGPM01000199.1:0-50488 GCA_004802725.1 Antrodiella citrinella | reverse complement strand
ACAAAAAAAACATGATTCACGATGATACACGATGCCGAAGCTTCATGATTTGATTGAGGAGACAACATGAGGTAGGGAATAATGAGACAAAACGATGATTCATTGTGTTGCATTGTGTATCCTCATGTATCCTCATGATTCATCGTTAAATTGGCGTCTCGCATGAACTTTGCTTTTTTGTCCGATAAACACCTTCATAGTTGTGGCCATGTTCGCGCCTTATAAATGGTGAGTTCTCTGTGTTGAGATGCCAGTCTAAGACACAACTGACCCTCATGATCGCCGTCAACCCATTCGGACAGGGCTCTCCTGGAAGCCTGAAGGAATCGAACCTCCTCGCATTCATTCCTCAGAGAATCGTCTTCGCAATCTTGAACAAGCTCTCGTTACGGGATCTCTTGCGATGTAAACAGGTACGTCGCCACACTCTGGTGCTACGGGTACCATTTCTGACACGTCACCTTGCACAAAGACCTGCCGCTTTCTCTGTCGGCTAGTGGAAGGATTTCCCTCTCTTCAGTACACAATTGAGCTAGCTGCTGCAGGAATGGACGACAATTCCAGGTCAAAGATGAGTCCAACTACAAAGCTCACCCTGCTACGCAAGTACCAGGCCACATGGTCCGAGCTTGATTGGACCACCCTTTCTGGATACTGCACGCAAACGTATAACGACGGCTACTGGGAGTTCACATGCGGGATTCTATCGCAAGTTGTCGAAGACAAGAGCCTGTGCTTTGTTCGGCCGAGTGCTAGCATGGCAAACGTGCTACCCGTTATCTCTTGGACTCTCCACTTTGACATGAAATTTATTTCTCATTTCGTGGACCCATATCAAGACTTGCTGCTGATCATTGTGAACCAAGATGAAACGTGGGTGACCTTGTTCCGCATATCACTAGTCCATGCTGACGCAATGCAGGCCCCATGCGATTATTCGCTCGCTGTCCGCAGGCGGAGCTCATCCGAGGGCTCAAATACCGGCGTTGACTCTCCAAGGCCCACCTGGATCTTCAGACGAGTTCCACGTCTATGGCGACACATTGGGCCTCCTGTCCAATTGGAATGTGAGCGGCTGGAGCGGGAGCATTTTCACGTTATGGAATTGGTGTACCGGAGATGTCATTCTGGTACGTGTCTGGCATTGTCTATTGGGTATCCTTGACTGAGTGTATCCCAGTCGTACGACAGCGTGATCCACTCTGATACTCAATTTGAGTCCGAGGGCATCGTTCGCCGCGACTTCACCAATTTCACGTTCTTAGACGACAAACACATTGCACTATCAGCCTGTCTCATCGACGACGAGCAACTTGCTAGTGCGGCACTGATTCAAGTTATCGACATCTCCAAAGGAGCCGAGGCATTCTCTTCAGCGATTAACTTCTATCTTCCGTCGTTGTCCGATAAAGCCAACATTTCCATGCTCGGAATGGCTCGAAACGCTACACCGCCAGAGACAACCACCCATGACCTGAAACACTACCCTTTCTGCAGGACGAATGACGACAGCGCGGTCATCTTTGTGATCATGGAAACCAAGAACCGCACGTGCGAGGACTACGAGTGCATTCCTCTATTCATCCAGACTGGCGGGCTATTGAGGGCTTACACAGCCGCAAGCGCGAGCAACATACCTTGGGAAGACTGGGGTCCTGATAGCTCTCGATGGATGCGAGACCTGTACGTGAAGGATCTGAAGATGTGTACGTTCGGCAGTAAACACGTCTGGGCCAACGTCGGCTTTCTTGTTGTGGCGGACTTCAACCCGCTCGGTGAACTTGCGAACGAAGTTTTTCCTAATGGCAAGAGCGATGGAGTCAATGGCTCTGTAGAGATGAAGCCATCTTCGGCTGACCTTTGGTCGTTGAGTTCACCGTTGGTCACAAAACTGCCGTATAGAATGTTCAGTACGCAGCTCTGGGTTGGGGACGAGACGAGCGCGGTTTACTTTAGCGAAGATACTGTGATGATCAACGACGTGAGTACTCCCTTTGTTGCGGTCGAGACTGTGTGCTGATGTTTGACAGGACCACGAACAATTCCATATCTTCTTGTCTCTATAGGCGTCATATCTTCTTGCGCAGTCCGTATCGTATGATTACCATGTATAAAAAGTGAACCAAAGGCAATTAAGCTATCGTACATGAGCATACCGACACAAGATCTTAGTCCTCCAATTCTAAATCGACCTGACGGACAAGATCGATAGCTCGCTGTGACCGTGGTTTTATTGAACATTTGAACGGCTTTGGGGAACTGAATAGAAATTCCTCAGCGTTGCAAGGACCGCCGACTGGTTAATATGGCCTACCTAACGATACCAGACACGACATCCAGCAGTGGTGTGATCTCTCTGCCTTCCGAATCACGCGCTTTCGAAATGTCCATAGTCGCAATAATGTTGGCCGTCAACAAGTACACGCTTGCATCAGCGAAGTCCCTGCCCGGACATAAACTGTGAACCAAGCAAATGTCAGTATTCTCTGTTCTCCGTGTCCGTGCGTTGTTCATAGCATACCGACGACCAAAGCCGAAGGTGATATTCTTAGGATCGATGAGATCCTGATTAGCAGCGTTGTCCATATAGCGTTCGGGAAGGAACTCGTCCGGGTCAGGATAGTATTCTTCATTGCGTGCCATGGCCCTAAGTGTAATGTAAGTGTCAAAGTAAGTGTCAAATTCAATGCGTGCAGAGAACCGGAAAGGAGTACCAGATATTGGCAACGATCATAGAACCCCTAGGAATGTGATATCCATCATACTCGCCATCTTGCGTCGACGCGTGTGGTATACCTGGTGAAGAACTAAGACAATTGTCTGTACGAACTCAGAAAGCGGTTTACCCAATGGAACAGGAACATTCCATCTGTGCGAAAAGAGGGAGAGATGCACAATGAGTGAATGCACTGTCACCTGCTGAGTAACTTCGCAACCGACCTATAAATCTCCTTGATAACGGAGTTCAGGTAGGGCAGGGAATCCCTATCGTGGAAATCCGGCAGACGATCCAACCCAACCACACGATCGACTTCTGCCTGAGCTTTCTTAAAAACCTCGGGATACAGAACCATGGCGAGGATCAAGGTGCTCAAAAAAGCCACGAGCTGGTAAAACCCCCGTCAGCTGGTCTACCAGCAGCGTTCGTGCCATACTTACTGTCTCCACTCCAGCTGAAACGACCTGTGTATTCAGTATCCTAACATGTAAGCGCACAGAAGACGACGGCACCTGCATAGAAAGTTGCTGCTGCGCCTTTGATATCGACTTCGTCCTCTTTTGATATAGTACCTGATTGCAAGTGTTCTTCGATGATATTGCTCGTGAAACAGGTCCTTCCGGTTCCGGATTCCTGTGTATCATGACCATTCAGATCAAGAGTATGGCGGATGTGAAAGAGACCAAGTTACTACTCACCATCTTTTCTTTCACCATGTTGTATGGCGCATCGAAAACGAGTTGCGAAAAGTCGTAAACTCTTTGAGCATGCTTCTTGAACATACCTCCCGGCATCCACGATGGATAATACTTTACTGTGATACCCATCAGCTGCGCCGCAGAATATCTGACAGATATAACTCACAGATAGGAAAAAAGTCAACGAGAGCACCACCCGCGCTGTCCGAATGTCATATAAGGCATAGTCTGTGATTGGAACACGATGGTGCAAGACAGTACCTTCCGGCAATATCAAGACCGTTCAGAGCTTCATGTGCAGCACGCATATACGGGTCATCGTTAGATCTGACTCGGTGTGCATAGGTGACTTCCATGAGAACGGCGCCGCCAAATCTGCGTTGTATGTGAATCAGCAAACTCAAACTGTTCTCAGTACACCTGAAAGTATGTATACCTCATGAAGTGGTGAGTGAAGTCGTCAGGATGATTGATGAGACCATCGAGGACGACGTAAGTCTCTTGCACCTGGAACGAGCGATACTTGACGAGTTCTTGCGGCTGGAATGCAGCATGGAACCATTTGCGCATTTTCCGAAAGCGAGCTCCGTATGACATGAACGGCAGCACGCCCTCAAAGCCCATCCTATGAATGGTATAAGACAGAAGCCGAGTGGGGTGAGATGACTAACAATTCTTTGATCAAGATGAACGGAGGCCTGTCCGAGTAGTTGGCACTCTGTTTCTCCATGAGATCTCGCGCAATGTGTACCGAGTTCACAATTATTGCAGAGGTTCGGAAGAGTCTGACATATATCAAGTCCCCTGAGACATACAATTTCGTTAATCAACGCGGATACAAAGATCTTGTCTGGAAAACGGCTGACCAAATGTTTTTTTCCATTCGAAGAAGGCTCTTTGCTGGTGCTCCTTGGGCAGCTGGTGAACATTGCCGAGAATCGGTATGCCTTTCGGACCTGGAGGGAAGGGATACCGACTCTTGCCCAACCCATAACCATACAGCGTGGCTAAGATCAGGACGAAGAGTGCAGCAAGCGCGGAAGGGATGTCAGAGAAGATTGCCATGTTACTCTGCCGTCGGGTAGTGGGTGGAATTGGAGACTCGGTGCTGCGTCTAGGGTGCCAGTGTCATTGCTCTATTATACTGATATCGCTGATGTGATTTGCTTCTTGAGGCAGTGGTATCACATCCGAGTAGCAAGGAAAACCCACGGCGCAAGCTTCATATCAGACGGTCGATACATAGATGTGCTATTGGCATATCTCACGGTCTACAAGCAGTGTCAACTTGAACTACAGTAGGGCCCTAGATCGAAATTGATGTGCTTTTAGTGAACAGTAGCTTATGAAGAAGCCAAGTTTAGGTACCGTCGGATTAAATATTTCCTTTGCCATTGACTGTAGAAAGGACAGGAACACTTCTTCAATGGATAAATTAGCAAACCAGTACCAGAAGCAGTATCGGGATATTCCGAGAGGTGCTTCGCCCGCCCCAGGCTTGTCAGACGCGAAGATGATATCAAGCTCCAACATCAACGATGCGTGAAAGGTCAAGATGATATCAGAAGTACATTCCAAATGCTGGATGCGTAAAATAAAGGAAGATATAGTAAAATGCACCAGAAAATCTCGAACATGTCAGTGGCAAGCGGCCGAGTGGTGACTAAAGCTTGCGGTCAAGCTGCATGTCCTTGGATAAGTTCAACGCAACGAGGGGATCGAGGTTTGATTGAGACTCTGAATGGTTTGGGATGCCTTAGGTTTATTGCCAGGAGGTCAATGTCCGAATCCGTACAGAGGGTGAACAGACGTACGTCGAGATGCCGGAGACGAATTCTAGCGGTGGTATTATTGCGATTCCTGCTTCATCTTTGGCCATGGATATGTTCATGGTGGCTAAGATATTTGCAGCGACAAGGAATATACTGGAATCAGCGTAGTACTGTCCTGGACAAATTCTGTGATAATCAACATCGCTAGTTAGTTTATGTCCATGTACAGGAAATACAAAGAGCTTACCTACGACCAAAGCCGAATATGTATGTCTTGGGATCCAGATCCTCTGTCCCGTTCATGTATCGCTCAGGATTGAATGCTGAAGGCTCTGGATACCTTTCGGCCTCTCGAGAAATCCCCCTGTCAAGGTGAGCAGAGTGAGGTCACCCGCACTAAGATGATGACGTTCTCACTGACCATATGTTTGGAATGACCATGGACCCGGCAGGAATGTGGTATCCCTGGTATTCATCATCACGATCGGACGTATGGGGTGCTAAAATTACATGAAAATGGGGGTAACTGCATGAATATCAGACCATGCTGACCCAATGGCACCGGAGGACACCATCTATGAAACTATCGCGTAAGATTATTTCCCTCATATGCATGCCGGAATCTTACCTATACACTTCTTTGATAATGCAGTCAAGGTATGGTAACGAATTCCTATCGTCAAGTTGTGGCAACCGGTTAGAGTTAACGACGCTATCGATCTCCTCCTGAGCTTTCTTGAACACGTGGGGGTGGCGAACCATGGCAAGTATGAATGTTGTCATCGCGCTAGACACCTGGAATAAAGGGTCAGGAAACTCTCGTCATGATTGTGTTGCCCTTGCTCACCGTATCAGTGCCCGCTACACACGCAAAGAACAATTAAGATTAGCAAAGCAATACGTTTCAGTTACACGATGCATTCATCATACCGCCCAAAAACGTCGCCGCGGATCCCTTGATGTACTCTTCGTCCTCAAGGGTAAGTGATCCATCCAGCGCGTAAGTTTCCAGTAGGCTTGCAGTGAACGAGGTGGGATAATTGCCTAATTCCTTGCGGATAGTGAATATTGGAAAGTATTGTTGTATGTTCCTGAAGAACATACCATCTGTGATTTGACCATGTTATATGGCAGATCAACCATGATGTCGCGTATTCGTCGTATGTGATTCCCCGAAACTTTGAAGTTTGAACCAGGCAACCACGTTGGATAATGCTTCACTATGAATCAATGTTATGTCAAAGAGGATTGTTCGAAAGATATAACTTGCTTACAAAGAGGGAAAACATCTACTAGCGTACTTCCAGGGCTAATTCGAACAATAATGTCATGATGTGTGGTTCAAACGTAACTTGAATATACTGCTACGTACCTCCCAGCATGAGCCGCTGCAGTTACAGCTTCCCTCGCCCGTAGCATAAATTCGTCATCGTCTGTAGTGACACTATGGCCGTATATAACTTCAAGGATAATTGCAGACGCAAATCTATGATGGCCTTGAGAAGAGATCCGCCATGATAGAGAGGAAAAAAGCTCACCGATGAAAGTGAGCAGCGTAAGCGTCTGAATTCAACAGTAGATTGTTCAGCAGTACCACAACCTCTCGTCGTTGTAAAGGCTGGTAATCATGCAAGGCAGCCTTCACTTCGAACACATCGTGAAACCACTTGCGAACCTGGCGGAACCGTGGACCGTAAGGCAAGAACGGCAATTCGGTCTTGAAACCCATCCTGGATCCTCGCGCCATTCAGCACCGGTTCCATCAAGATGCATTGATTCACGTACAGCTCTCGTATGGCAGAAAAACGTGGTCTGCCTGAATAATTCGCTCCGCGTTTTTCCAATAAGTCGTGTGCAGCCTGGACGGAACCCAGGATGATTGCTGGCGTACGAAAAAGCTTCACATACACGACATCGCCTGTAAGATGCACGAGTAAGGACACAACGTAAACGCACATTCACAGGCAGATGCTTACCGTGTTGCTGACCCCATTCCGCAAACGTATGCTCGTGAAAATCCTTGGGCATCTGGAGAGCGTTTCCGAGTATGGGTAGTCCCCGTGGTCCAGGAGGTAAGACAAGAGCAGACCGAGAGTTCATCCACCAGACCGCTATGCCCACAGCGATAGCAGTGAACACTATCCAGGCAACAGCCATATCTTGATTGTACCAGAAGAAAGACGGTCAAATGAGAGGACAAGATAAGAGTTGCAAGTGGCCACGCAATCCTCCACTTTATCTACCTGCAAATCGAGAAGTGTCGTGGACAGATCCGGAGCCACTGTCAATGTTGGTATTATACTGACCTTTCCAAGCACATCCGTCTTCAGCCCTGCGACGCCGTGGTGCGCACCTACCAGCTGCCAAAGTGGAAAGATGTACGACGGTTTGAATGCATGATCGCCATATGGTCACCTCCATCTATCGCTGGGTCTGAGAATTGCTGTGATATAAGTTAATGATCTTGCCGATATTACGAGCTACATGACGTAGTTATTCAGATTAATGGTACAAAACTATCAAGAACGGCAGGTCAGTGACTAGATTAGATCAACGACTGCACTAAAATCACGTACAGAGTGGACCGTATTCAGAAGAGTTCGTACGGCCTGGCGTTCTTCACCGTCTCCACATGCTCTAAGCCAATACAACCACCTTCCTTCACACATTCAGCTACGGCTGAGCCTATCTCCCTGCCTTCAAGATATGCTCCATGCAAGAACCCTAGAATACGTCAGACTTGCATCAGGCAGGGTGTTAGAGTCATTGCATAAAGGATACTCACCAAAGTGCTTCATGCTGGTAGCTTCACCAGCGAACCACAGCCTCTCACCGACGTTAGCTCGCAAGTTCACTGAGCGCTCGATCAGGAACGATGCAGGCCAATTGGAATAAGACCCGCGGAAGAGCGGATCTGAGTGCCACCTGTGGAAGTAAAATTCCAAGGGCTCCGGTATCGAGATATTTGGATACATGGATCTGAGAACAGCCAATGCTTCGAATTTGACTTGACTGTCGGGTAGTGCCTCAATTCGCTTTGAGAAGTCTCCCTGGTGAGAGGGTCAGCGACGTCGTTGCAACTTTCGAGGATAAATCTCATACAGTGACCGTGACAAAAATGATCCCAGAGCCTGGGAAATAATTCATGTGGTCGAGGCTCTGCCAGACTGCGTATCGTCCACGCTCTCTATCAGCGTATAAACCCATCTGAGGTCTCGCCATTAGCACAAATGTTAAGCCAAAGTTTGAAAGGTAGACGTACCTCCGTGTCGAACCAGAATTTCTCCGGAAACTGGAAGAATATCTTGGTGAATACTCCCTAGATTTCGACATCAGTCGTGTCAGGTATAAAAACAATATCATCAAAGCGTACCATCGACATGCTATGGATGGCTTCCCGTTTCCATTCAGGAAGCGTTGGCGTGAAGGTAACGTCATTGTGCTGCAAAACGCCAAGACTGGGCGAATAACTTCGGTATCTGCATTATGGTCTACATAATGCTGGATCTCACCTGAAAGTCGATATTGCGTAGTCCGCGTGAAGTATCTGCCCAGTGTTCAACGTGATTGCAACGCCATTTGTAGAATACGCAACGTCGGTAACTGTTGAGTTCACGCGGACTTGCGAGTCGCGAAGAAACGAGGAAGCTTCAGCTTGAACCAACGTTTTGAAGCCACGCTGGTCCACCGACATCGCGTTCACTTCTGAGAAGCCGCCCGCGTTTGATCGGAACGTATAGTTGTTGGCCTACAGATTGCAAGCGTATCGTGGTAACACAAGCAGCAAGCAGCATTATCGTAAGTAAGTTGCACGAACCCACGGGTTGATAAGAGAGGAGTTTACCCAAGATGAAGCGATCCATGACGTCTCTTCCGGCGTTTGAGCAAATTCCCAATCGAACTGTACCAGGTATGAGTGACTTAATTGAGCGACACACGTTCAACGTACTTGGAAGTATTCGCTTGCCATCTCATAAATATTTGAGGGCTGCGCGCCTGTAAGGGAGTAGCCTCCACGCGCAGTTGTATCTACGAAATCACGAGATACTCTGACACCTGTCGTGTGCAAAGGATTAGTGTTCGCGCCTGATGAAAGACTCAAGTATGTACCTGCTGCGTCTGTTAAACGTGCATAATTCTTTGCAGAAGCTTTGACTACATCTTGAAAATCCACATGTCCCGTCTCGTCAAACGTTGCTATAACACATGTCAGGAAACAAATGACAAAGAGACAAATGTTCAACGTACTAATGTTAGAGAATGAGCTGGTCCGTGTCGCAATGTTGTGCTTCTTCCCCAGCCCCCAAATGGGATTCTCCAAACCGCCCTTTGCTTGCGTCCCCTGGATCCAGTTTGCACCCAGCTCGACAGTATACTGGTTATCTGTGGTACCAAAGGAGCGACTCGTCATACGACCGCCGAGTTCATGCCGGGCCTCGAGAATGATAAAATCCGAAATCCCATTTTCATGTAGGGCATTCGCCGCTGTGATACCGGCTACGCCACCTCCGAGAATGAGAACACGAGCATCTCGGGGAGGACGTGTGACAGGAAGTGAAGCTTGCACTGGTTCTTGAGCTGGCATGGCAACCCCGAACGAACCAGCCCGAACCAACACGAGCAATGCGAGGATCCTGGTGAGTGGAGAGGTGAGCATTGTTGTGATCTGCAGTCTCCTCTTGCAAGTGATCCATATGTACTTCGCAAAGGTCGACACCCCTTAGGGCCACTCTCAGGACTGACAATTTTGAAAAAGACATTAATAAGAATAGCACTTCCTGAAGCGACTTTGCTGGGACGAGGACCGCGGAACGCTGGAATGACCAAAATCCCGGCCAAGACTCCCTCGACGCTACAAGATCCGAGTGCTTATCGAGTGCAGCTGAGTAGGGATGGAATCAACAGACCGACAGCCAGTGACTTGAAGAAGTCGGAAGTCGCGGCTATAATCGTGTGAGCCGAGGCCACGCCCCGAGGTGACACACACCACCTGAGTCGCAGAACAGAAGCACTTCAATGAAAGACCTTTGATAGACTATCTCACAAGCTCACCGCGATAACAACGTCCAAAGCCTGATGCTCACCACAAACGATAAGAGGCGGATCTCGCAGACGTGGCACGGCGCCTCTGGAACATCGCTGCCAGAAGCTGCCATTCAATAGACCACCCGTCATACCACTGGCACAGTCAGCTTGGCGTGAATCATAATGAGGGATACCGTAAGTCACGCCGTTCCATCTTCAACGTTCAGACGAGCTGTAGTTACTCATGATCATTCAGTGACTGTTCGTGGCACAGGATCACTCTAACGTTGGCTTGTCATCTGAGGGTTGCTGTCAAGAAGCAATGGCGTAGCTGATTACCGCACAACGACGCACCATACATGTGTATCCATCGTCCCTGGTCCACAACTCATAAACCCTGTTAGTGTCATCCCCCTTCGAAGTATACGGGCCTGGTCGGCAGAATCCCGGGCCTGTTGAGAAGGACTTGATGACCTCTGCCTTCCTGAGGACCCACAACCTGAATATACATGAAAACACATCCATCACACGAGTAGATGCAAGCGTGAAGCGGTGAAGCAGCAAAAGATGATTGAGAAGATGCACATAAAAATTGGTGGACAAGTTACCAACTGCAGCAGTGCGGTATGGTCAGCGCTATTTGTACATATTGTTCAGAGGCTTCGTGGATCAAGCGCTCAGGAGCCTCGAGCGGAGTCCAGTCCAGACGGTCCAGACACCGTCGAGGTATTCAGCATTCATTTCGAAAGCAGCATGAATGGTAACAGACTTGACTTCCATGACTACAGTAAATTATAATACGGGGCGCGAACACAGCGAGAGTATACATAAAAAGATGAAAAAAGTGCATCAAGCAATCTACAACCCTGCCCTCGCTGCCTTTCTCTGCCCTTCCTGAATTGCGATCGCTTCTTCCACCCAAGGTAGCCGAAAGTACTCGCTCCGTCGGAGGTCATCTTGTCGTAGCGTCGCGCCCTCACTCGGCCCGCTGCCCAAGACGCTCTCCAGATCACGCGATTGTGACTCTAGCCATGTTTGAATGAAGCCTTGCGGGTTAGAGGAAAATGCATCCAGGAAGGTGAACTTCAAGTGCGAGTTGGTCAGAGACTGTGTCAGGAGAGAGACCTGTACAGACATGAGTACACTGCTGGAATATGTGCAGAAAATTACGCACCTCGTCGTCAATCTTGACCAACTCCTTCGCCGTGTCCTGCGCTACGCCAACGACCAGACCGTTCATACGGTTCCGAAGGTTGGTGTCGTCGATCTTCACCTCCACGTCCCATGCACTCGGCTTTTCCGGCGGCGCATGCTGAGGATTGAGTGTGTAATGCAGGAGAATGGGGTCCGGGGCCATCAGGAAGCGGTTGACGCGCTCGGGTATTTGATTAAATGGGAAGGCGTCAACACCGAAAATCTAGTCAGATGGTTAGTGACGAGCGTACCGATTACGTTCAGATGTTGACTATTTACTTGTCTAAGCTTAGCGTCTGTCTTGATGGTCCTGCGGTCAAATTTATCCTGCAGTCCCTCTTCCCTGATGTAATTCCAAAGAGCTTGGACTATCCCCATCTTTGTGTCCTCTTTGACACCCAGAACATTGCCTACACCGACTTCAGCGCGATGTCAAACAGAGAAACACGAATATTTACTGAGTTCGGGATGAATCTTGAACACTTCTGGTTGCTGGTCTAGGTGAATGACCACGCGTATCTTAGTCGTTGCATCACCCAGCCGTCGGATGGCGAACCCGTCTTGAGCTGTCTGGCTAGAACCACGATTCCACTATTCGTGAGATGCGTCAGCACTTAATATTGGGACACATAATGATACGTACCTCAACAACATTGCTATCCGCGTATTGCGCAGGGTCTCTATCAAGCTCAACTACCAAATTCTTGATGAACGTTGAGAACTTTCGTGGCGGCGCTCGGTCCTTGGCTCGCTGGTTCGGAACCTACTCAAACAATCAGACGCGTTGTTCAAAGGTAACAAAGGACATACACACCTCAATCAATCGTCCTTCGACCTTGAACTGCCACGCTGGAATTCCCTCCCCGGTCTCCAAGTTGGGCTTGGCGTCTGCAGATATGTCCGCTGCCACTGTGGGGTCGGTGCTTTGCTGCCATGCTTGACCAGAGACAGTGTGACTCAGGAAGATTCGCAATGTCCGCGTTGCCTGGATTGCAGGTACGAGATCATGAAGACAACTTAACAAACACGGTGCGCGTACTGGTATTGTTCTCATGAGCGCGTCCTGCACTTCTGCCCTCTTCCGCGACATCGTCCAGTCCAGCCTCCTCTCCATCGCGAGCAAGTCTTGATACATTTGGGAGTCCACCGCATAGTTTGGTGAAGAAAGGATGGTTGATGGTAGAGCCTTGTCTGTCAACTTGCGCTTCCTGCGAGTGGATAACATATGAATGACGACGCGATACGTAGAGAGTATGCAGCTCACTTAGTAGCAGGTTTTGGAGGTTCCATCGTTTAAAAAGTGTACAAAGGTGTGATTTGATCAGAAATGGGAAGACCGGATCGCTCTGTGCGGTCAAACTGGAATTCTGGAGTAGTCGGAGAAAGCAAACGTTGTAAGCGCTGGAAAGAGCAAAAAAGGCAACGCCTTCCCGATCTGATCTGGCTGATTTTGTCTTCGACCTCTGTCACCGTCTCTTTGACGTCTTTCGCGTTCAACACCACCCATCTTCCCCTTGTCTTTCAAAGTTGTTGTTTTCAACAAATATTGGATGGCACTATGGTCACTTTGTAGTCGCGCATCTTCGACATATCGCAACCCTATCCTCAAAGCCGCTTCTCATCGGGCATGGCGTACGCCACCACATCCGTGGTCTCAGACACGCTCCCAATCCATGGTTGTATATGCAGACAGAGGTGTTGTTGTTGTAAACAAGCCCAGTGGGCTTGTATGCCAACTGAACCACCAAGGGAGAGAGAGTGCACTGGAGCCAAGTGGCGAGCTGGAGGATTTCTTGGCTGGTACGTCACATCAGACATCTTCGCAATCCTCTTACTGAACGTGTTATCTTTAGATATCCAGTACGCGCTTGGGACTAAATCCCTGCCCTTACCAGTTCACCGACTGGACAAGGTGTGTGTACCAATCATCTCATGTCCTCGCAATTGACTGAAGAACCTGCAGCCTACCACAGGTGCACTGCTGTTCGCATTGAACCCTCAACTCGCCCGGGATCTGTCGCAGCAGTTCCAATCTCGAACGATCGACAAGACGTACCTTGCTATTGTACGCGGAGGTGTTCAGACTTTCCCGGAAAAGAATGGAACAATCAAGAACACTCTCGTCATTGATTCCGAGGGCAAAGTGGACGTGTTATCACCTTCGGAGTCGAAGTCAAGTAGGAGCAAGGTTGGGTTGAAGTTCGATAAACACAAACCTGCAGAGACGGATTGGGAGGTACTGGGCTCCTCGGTATGCATGTCCCATCTGTGGTCTTTACAGAAAGCTGAATATATGGTATTCAGGACAAGGTGCCTCTGAGTCTCATGAAGCTCACGCTCCATACCGGCATCAAGCGTCAGCTGCGCACTCATATGGCTCGTACTCTGTCTGGTGAGCTGGAAACACTATATGGCAAGCTTATATGACTCATCTGCGAGCAGCTCCAATATTGGGAGATACCATCTTCTCTTCTTCCCGACTACCGACATCTATAACTGGATTCGTGACTGTACCACCTGAACACCTCTACCTCCACGCGCTTCAAGTATCTCTATATGTAGGCGTATCTACTTTTACCCTATTACGACATCCAACTTATGGTCCACAAACAGCGGTACTCACCAAACGGAAAGCGACAGCGCGTCACCGTCATGGCGCCCCTCCCTGGATACTTCACCCGCCTCTGCGCGAAGATCGGCATTCCTTTGTCCAAAGAGCACGTCAAAGGTGGTGTCTGGATCGACGGCGAGCGCGTAGGAAGTCCTGGATACATAGTTGGTCGCGATAAATCCACTGCGACCGAGGACGACAGCATATCTTCTCTTGACTCATCTTCTGCTGCTACACCTTTATAATCAGAACAGGGTCTGCGAAATATTAATCACACCCAGATATGGTGATTCCTGGAGTGCTGCGATATGCGAGTTTCCAGCGTTTCAAGAGGGACCAGTGAGTACTGCATGAAATGATCGACCATTATTGCTGCATAGCCATATTCTTCGAGCAGATTTTATGACGACATTACATTGCAGCTTGAGTATTCGGAGCCCCTACATTGTGCTGTTCAGAGTAGTGATTTGTGTCCCATGCACGAAAACGCCACGACCAAGGTGCAAATGAACAACGTTCTGAACGCGTGGCAACAGATGTATTCCATTGACAGCCTTATTGCGTTTTCATATTGCGTCCTCGAGTAATCAACGTCTTGCAGATTCAAGTTCAAACGTTCAGACACGAATATGTTTGTGTGCGTCTGTGCATCAATGTGTGATGTGATCCCTCCCCTTCTCTTCACAACGTTCACATGTAGGTACGCATCAAAGCGTAGTCTATCATTGAACTTCTCTCAAAGCTTTGAAAGAACTATAACCCCTGTCGTAAATGATATGAAATCAATAGTCTTGAAAGACAAAGAGCCTTCGCCCAAACAGCATGCGGTGGCCCAGTCAAACAAACGTTATATTCAACGGCCACACAGTTCTCTACCGCGTAATAGGACTCGCACGCCAGTCCGTCGTCTCCACACCAGCCTTTCCCCCTCCCCCTCCATTCGACGGGTCTCCCATCACGACCACGACCCCCCACCCCGGGCCCTTGCGATGCTTGAAACGTTCAAGATCGGTCCCTTTGACTACCAATCCGTGTACGACTCTTGGCCCGACGCCCCCCTGTTCACAGGGAAAGTCAAGAAAGACTTGGCCGTGGACGTATGGTTGTCTGCGATCAAAGAGGGCTGCAAGAAGCGGAAGGTCCCCAAGGGTGTGTGGCACCGAGTGGCACAGCACTATCTGCGAGGAAGAGCGCTGGCGCGTTTCGAGGATCTCAAGAAGGTGATGAGGAACATGCATGGTGGGAGGTACAGCTGGAGCTGGAAAAAGTTCAAGATCGCGATGAGTAACATGGGCTGTAAGTCGGTTTACCTGTATTTGTCTTTCCTGTCTCTAACGATGAGTCCCAGGGGAGCTGGATCCGAAAGTCACACAGGCTTGGATGATTAGCAGCGTGCCTTCAGGCATATGGTGGATCGCGGGGAAAGGCACGAACGATCCTAGTGCTCCCACGGGACCGTCTCCTACCAGACAGCCATTTCTTCTGCGCTCCTTGTCACATCGGGAAGGTGAAACCACTACGAAGAGCCATTCCAAAGCCTCCGACGTAAAGAAGACTTCTAGCAAAACCGCGTCAGCTTCTCCTGGCAAAGGATCGTTCTTCAAACCAGCACTGCCCTTTGGTGAACGTGAGTCGATTGGACTCCTTTTATCCAAGATCATAGACTGACATTTTAATCCCAGCCACCACGCAAACCACTCATGTTCCCGTCTGGCTTCTGAACGCCAGTCACTCTCTAGACGTCCTGGTTTCCGAGAACCCCAGGACGATGTGCGCGCTCTCCGCCATTCTGGTCGCCCTGGGTAGTGTCCCGTCGGTACCTGCCGTGGCTGCAGGCGGCGCAGGTGCGTTCCTCGCAAGCGGAACAGCTCAGACCATTGGAAGCGTTGTTGTGGGCGTTGGGAGTTGGTTGGGGGCGCAGAGCGCAAAAGACCAGGAACTCAAGAAGTAGATCGATCGATAGCTTTGCGTCTCTTTAAGTTATTTGACGGCATATCTTATTCTTTCTACTTACAAGATTGTTAGTAATCGTCTCATAGGTATACTGTATAGTCGTGGCGTACCGTTTAGCGTATTATTCCTTTAGTGGCAGGCAGGTCCTCCCCAATAGGTAGCTGTAGAGTCGGTATAATAACGCATGATCCTGGTGTCTTTTGTTCACAAGTATCCGGGGATGTTTACAAGCGTATCATGAGGTCGTAGTATGAAATTAGGTTGCACATCGGTGCGAAGAAACTTGAAGGAGACGCGAAGGCTCGAAGATCTTTGCCAGATAACCAGTTACGGACACATTACATAATAAGTTACCCCTCCCCTCTCAAAAGATTTTCGCAAATTTCAAAAGAGTCCCCAGCGCAAACCAAGCAGACAATGTTGCTAACATCAACTCAACGGTCTCAATTCATGATGCGTCGGGTAGAAATACCTATGGAATCCGCCACATTGCAATACCGCTTCTGTCTTTGTCGACTTCGCGCCTGGCCTGCTTGCTTGACCCACTTCTCACAGCACCTGCCACCAACACCCGAACCGCGTCCTGCACAGCAGTCTTCTTCTCCTCGAGACTCTGGGCAATTGTGTCCTCATTGACGGAATCTGGGCTGCTTTGTTTGAGCGACAATAAGACCCTATCCCAGTCAATACAAAGGTCCAAGAATTCGAATAGCACCGTGACGATTCCGTGGAATTTGGTTCCTGCTTCTGACCCACCCTCTTCCGGTAAGGGTACTTCCCACAAGTGATCCAGCGTAAGCGTGTCCCAAGCAACCAGAGGAGCGCCAACTTTGACTGGGACAACGATTGCTGGGCACCCGTTCAAGAGTTGATACTGGAGAACGCTCTCCGAAGGTCGAGCACTCGTCGTCCAAAGGGTTCGATGCGGTTTGAGTCCGACGATGACGAGTATCAGTCTGCGAGGGGTCGGTGGTGCTGGGAGAGGAGTCAATGTCGGCTCGGGGGATGGTGTGCGAGAGCGGGGGAACATATTGACGATGTAGGGAAATTCTACGTGGATCTGTGGTGACAATGTCCTGTGATGCTCGGGCGTAGGAGGTGTCGCAGGAGGAGGAGGAGGAGGAGGAGGAGAGAAAGATATTATGGAGGCCGATTCAGCTAATAGCGTCTCACCGATCCTGTAATCCCCTGAAAACATACGTCGTATACGCAAACAAGATATGACACATCAAAGACGTACCAGAAAGAAAAGGGCCATGACAGAATACCACGTCGGGCTTCATACTGCGCGGAATGATAGGCCTCCTGCTACTCGCGAACAGGTACGGCGAGAACCAACCCTTCTCGATTGCCAGATAATCTTTCACGGACGCGAAAAGCGAAGCATCCCTTTGAAACTCGTTCACAGACTGTTGCGTACAACAGAATTGAATGTGGTCACTCACTCGTGGACACTTCCGCGGTAGAACCCGAGAGCCGCATCTTCCACCGTATGCTTATACTTCAGTGTAATTGTCATGGTCTTGACACTGGTGGTCTCCAACCGACTTGAGTAGAGAGGCAGCATATGGTCGATAGGCTTGTCGAAGACAAGGTCGTTGGCCATTTTGGTAGCAAGCTCAAAACCTATATGACTGGTAATCTCAACAAGAACAGAGTCTCCGATAGTTGACACGACCATGTCTGAGACTGGTCCCATGACAGGTGCCGCAATTGCAGCCACTCCGCCCTGTCAAGAAGATCAGGGTACATCATTGACCTATGGGAAAAGAACTCACGGTGGCCGCAATGATAGTATGAATAGCAACGTCTCTAAAACGAATGCATGGCAAGAGAAAAGGAGAAGAATCGCCCCACTATAGTACAGCGGGTGAGGTCGTGTTGTGATGACTGGGCAAAAACATAACGCACAGGCGACAAACAGATGATGGAAGTCCCGGAGGCCTTCATCGTTTCCCAAGAGGACATCACCACTCGCCCTGTCATGGACTAGATGTAACAACATGGTCTGAGATCGGGATGCCAGTACTACCGATAATAATCGTGTGATCACTCACACCAACCAGTTTCCGCACTATCCATGGCGCGGATTTCTCTTGCTCCGCATCTCGAATGGAAGAAGGATCAACGGGTCCTAGAGCAGATGCCGTTGAGCTTGAAGAAGTCGCCATAACGAGCTGGCCGCGTCCGAGCCTGAGTCGTCCACAGATCGTGAGGGTAAAGGTGCAGTTCGAAAGCGACTAGTGACTACATTATCGCTACTCATCGCAAACGTCGCTTCCGATCATTGTAGATGTTTCGAGAGGCCTAGCGGAGGCCACGTTGCGCGTCGCTGCAGCCTGGCACATGTCTACCACTGTTTCTGTCCACTGCCGCATCGATAAGGGCGCGACCGGTTCCTATGTTCGAGCGTTGCCTAAGTCAGAATGTTGATCATAGAAAATCAGAGAAAAGATCCAAGGAGGCATTGTCGTTGGATTGAGTGTTTGTCTGGTGCCAGTGTCTGACTGACTCTGTCAGATTTCGACGGGTTCGAAATAATAAATATCGAACGGTCGATGGCTTGTCAAGCGCTGGTGGCCGCGGACGCCTAGATTCAGCCATCGGCCTGGCAAAATATTACCGTGATCCAGCGAGCCTAGTGCATAACCCTGGCGGGAAAACTTCTGGTATTCGTGGAACAAAGACTTAGGCTACGCCAGTATCAATACTCACCTTCAGTACGGTATGTTACATCCTCCCTCTGGCTTCGTTTCTCGCTCACAATCGTAACAGACCCAGTCGCCGAGACGGCATAGAGTCGCTCGCTTATACCATGGTCGAGCTCCTCCGTGGCTCACTTCCCTGGTACAATACATACCGCTACGAAATCGCTCTTTATAAAGCAACAATGGTCGGGCCCGCATCTATGCTCGGGTCACCCATCCATTTTCGGCGACGAGCATGGAACGCGGGTGGGACTGACAGCCCAGACTGATTTTGCATATGGTGATTATAATCCGCCGGCTGGGTACCAGCGACCGCAAGAAGACTCGGGCTCGCTGCCGTATAGCGATGACGGCTGGGTCCCTGGGGGTAACTCATGGCCCTTGCCCACATAGGCGAGGGACGAGGATCACTTTGGAGACGAGGCTCGTATAGTGTACCGGGGAGACGAGTAGATGGACGCGCCACCCGAGGTGAAGAAGCTGGATCCCGATCTGGACGAAAGTTACATTGAAGTTATGGTGCCCAATCCGTACTTAAGTCGTACATAGGTGAACGGTCTGATGTGTCGCGTATGGTCTTCTGTGTTGGTTTTCACCTTAGTGCAGAGCTATGAATCAGGAACGTCGAGAATACAGATTCAAACAGTATAAAATACAAAGACAAAAGCGCATGCAGTGGTACAACATGTCTCATACTAATCATAGAACACAAGCAACCTAAGCTCGATAGACTCTCGCAAAGGTGCGTCGTGAGGCGTAGAAGGATCTGGGAAGGCAGTGTGCGCAGTGAGAAGTGCTGTCTTGCCGTCTTCCTGAGAATCATAGCTAAGAAAAGTCAGTCAATCATTCCATCGTTTTGTGAAGTAATAAGAGGGACATACCACTTGATCAGAACAAGCTCCTCCGGCGTCATCCCTCTCAAATACTTCCACCGATGTGTCTCATTGAAAGCGACACTAAACGTCTCTCCGTCACGATCGGGGTATTTGAGCGTGGACGGGATGAGATCTTTCTTATAGTCTATGCTGCTATAATCACACAGACCCAACGGCCAGTCGTATGCAGGATGACCAATGGGACGCCACAGGTTGATTATCTGGAATCGCTTCGAGAGGAGTTTGGGAACATCCTCTGCGGGCAAGTGGCGATGAACGCGAGCAATGGCTGATTCAGGTGTTTGGTCGACATGAACGAGGGGGACAGGTTGGCGTTTGGTTGGACCATTGTCGATCTGGTCAGGACGACGACGACGGATGGCTAAGACGGATCGTTAGAGAATTATCCCACAGCATGCCGATCTACAAATGACGTACTGTGATCAAACACGACGACCCTGCTTGCACCGGTGAGCTTCTTCGCTAACTCGATGCTCTCTGGGTAGTATTCCTTTTCAACATCCGCATCGACATTGAAGGCACGGTGAGCAGCAGGGCTCTTGGCATACAGAAAGCCGTTGACATCGAGAGAGACAGAATCCTCCTTGCCGCGGAGGTTCTCGACCTCGAGTATATGCTCCTGCCTGGTCCAGTTCTTCCCGGACGTTTCGTCTTTGATGTCGGCGTTGATGTCGGTGTAAGGCTTCGAACCGTCCGCTGGCGGAACGAAGTAGACAAGTTTGCCCGTCACGAAAGCGGGTTCCTTGGTGGCGATTGTCATGGTGTGTAGAGTGAAACGGACGTGTGAAGGATATGTATGGGTTGGTGATAGTGTTCAAAGTCCTCCTCGCCGTATTTATCACTATCAGAGTCCTATTAGAGCATGATGGCGTGCGACGAATACGATGATGAGTTCAATGGCTGACAAATGAGCGGGTATCCGGTAATCCGAAGACTGAGACTGTACTCGATTTCTGGCCGACGAGCTAGCAGGTAGCGTGGGACCCAGATGATTCATCAAGCTTTTCAGTGCTCGACGACGAGAACACTCTCGTGGTTTTTCAGTCTCAGAAGGCAAAAGCCGGAAAACGTGGTACAGGCGCTCTAGAATCAACGTCTGGAATCTGGACAGTGCCTAGTACAGCGACCCGCGACTCGTTTCTCGGTCACGTATCCTGGTCTGCCTTGGATTGGTCCCAACGTCTATCATATACGGTCGCCATCCACGGCCGAACAGTCGAGGACGGCATGCTGCGGCAAAGTGTCGGAGAGTGAACATTTCTTGCAAAGAGAGGGAGGAGTCGACACCTAGCTGCTACCAGCCACTTATCGGACTGCGAACTACCTGTATAGGGCCTTGATTCTGCGGCCGCCTACCACCTTGTACAATGTACTCGTCTGCCACGTATCTATACCCAGGTCTGTCGCGCATCAGGCTTTTCTAGCTGCCGGTCGACTGAAGACAAATTGGCAGTGTAGTCAGCAATCGCCAATACATTGACAAGTCGTGAGAGTACTATGTGAGTACTTACTATTCACACTCGCTCTGCGGTGCATTAACAGCGTTCACAAGCGGGCTTGCGGGGTAGTTACAAAGCCAGTTAATATCTCAACTTATCTGTTAAGCACCCCTCCCAATTATCACAACCCGTCTGCCAGCGCTGGCCAGGTATGTGATAAACGGAACCTTCACGGAACGCTCGTGCATCAATGCATCGCGCACATAACACGAGCCATGCCCACTTCAACAGCCAGGGAGACCAACCCTGCTCCGATCTCGGACAGCGGGTTGACTTTGCTATGACAATATTTTAGCGTCCATGATGGACTGTGATTCTATGTATCGCAGAAATGCTGAGGGACGTTGCTGGCCTTCTACTAGGCCCTCCTGGGTTGTTCGTTCGACTCGTCTATGACCGCCGTGGCTATTCTTTTCCCAAGGAATATGCCATTAGAAACAGAAGGATGTGAGTGCCAAGTGACCTCGTTCATGTGCGCTTAGCTCGCTGATCAGACACGGTAGATCGCGGTGAAGCAGGGAACACTTCATTCGTTAAGCTCAGCTCCGATGGATTATGGCGAACGGTGTTGATCCTAGTCCCAGGGATAGCTTTCGGTCGTCCGAAAAAGCATTTTGAGAGTCGTCACCGAGATATGACGACTCGGATGTGATGTCAGACGGAGTTGCGATCTCTTGTTTCGCAGATCCTTTATCACGTGTACAACCATTTCCTGCAAACACCCGTGTCGCAGCGATACTGGTGGTCTGATCAGTTCAGTTACAGGACAAATTGCACTTTCACGACACTCCGAACGCGGACTGGCCCATCGCAAGAAGCCACACCGGAGGACTCACAAACACGCCGACTTATATCATTGTTGCGACCGCTCTGTAAATCGCGGGTTGGCGGACGTACAAGCTTTCCACGATCAGCGCTTTGGACGTGTAGCCGTCCGAGAACACGGCCCACCAATCGCTTTCCGACATGATTTGGTAGACGGGCATGTATCGGAACCTTTGGCAATCCAGACTGCTGTTCTAGGACGTTTCTCGCTCACACATTCGGGGACAACAAGCTACTAACACATGACAAAATAAGCGAGCCCCGTGCGATGTTTAAAAGCCTGTGGTGTCGTTCGGGAAACACCTCGAGCTTTTGAAGTCTATCACCCGTCTTCTCCTTCAGTCTTAACTTACACAGACTATACTAACCTGGTACAAGATGGCCTCTAAGGAGTACACCCCCAACCCTCGGGTTGTCATCATTGGTGGAGGGTGCGTCGTCTTCAGCTTTAACCAATACAGATACTGACGTAGTCACAGAGTCGCGGGTATTATGACTGGTATCGCTCTCAAGACTCAGCTGGGCTTCCACAACTTCACGGTACGGACATATTAGACTGATATGAATATCACCGGACTGATTCTGACTGGTTCTCTATGCGTAGATTTACGACCAGTCGGATGACCTTGCGGGCACTTGGCATGTAAATACAGCGAACACATCTCTTGACAGTCAAATGCTCACATATCATGCCTAGTTGAACACATATCCGGTACTGAATCTTGATGCTTTGGTTATGGGAGATCTATGACTTACTCGATGTCATTCAGGGCTGCGCTTCGGATGTCGCCACACACTGGTACAGTTATTCAAAGGACTTGAACCCCGACTGGGACACCTCGCACGTCTACCAGCCCGAGCTGAAAGCCTACTGGAAGCGCATCACGGCGAAGTACGATATCAACAAGCATGCTGTTCTGCACACCCAAGTTCTCAGCGCAGATTGGGACCACCGTCGTCAGGCCTACCGTGTTGAGGTTCTCCACCTTCCCAGCGGAAAGACACAAACGGAATACGCCAACGCTGTCATCTCTGCCATTGGAAGTCTCAACGTACCCCATTACCCACCTGAGTTGCAGGGTATTCAGGGTGCGTTCAAGGGCGAGCACTTCCACTCGGCTCGGTGGGACCACAGCGTGGACTTGCACAACAAGCGCGTCGCCGTCATCGGTAATGGATGCTCAGCGTGAGTCGTCCACTTCCCCGCCTATAGCCATCTTAGCTGACAACAACGTGGACTGATACAGTGCGCAGTTCGTTCCTGTCATTACTCAGGATTCGACTACGCAAGTCGTGAGCTTCTGCAGGACCCCTGCTTGGTTCCTTCCGAAGGTGAGAACGTCATGTGCGCGTTCACCGAAGCATCATTTTGACCTTCTACGATTTTCAGCTGAGGAAGGCGATCCCTGTGTACCAACGCACTCTGTTCAAGTATGTTCCGTTCCTGATGCGGTTGTACCGCTGGATGTTGATGGCTCAGGTAAGTCTCAATGGTCGGCCTCACTAAGTGTCTTTACTGAGATACGAATACAGGGCGAGTCCAACTACATTTTCATCCTTTCCGGTGGAAAGAACAGCCAGAGGCGTGACAAGATCGCTGAGGTGAGGCCTCTACTTTACTACTAAGAGATCCTCTGCTCACGCCGCGCTTCTAGAAAATGCGCAACTACATCAAGGACAACACGCCAGAGAAGTACCACGAGGTGATGATGCCTAAGTACGGTACGTGCATGAGTTTGTGAATTCTGCATTCTCGTGCTCACACATTCCTCAGCCTTGGGATGCAAGCGTTTCATCATCGACCCCGGTTATCTTGAGGCTCTGCACCGCCCCAACAACGACCTCAACTTCGACGGTATTGCTGAGGTCACTGAGACCGGCATCAAGACCAAGAAGGGTGATCACTTCGAGTGCGACGTCATCATTGAGGCGACTGGCTTCTCATCTGTATGTTTTATCTTGTGTTTCTTGCATTCAATTCATTCATTCTTCCACTAGGATGAGTTCCCGATCAAGATGAAGGGTTCGGACGGCACCACCATCCAGCAGTACTTCAAGGCTCAGGGTGGCCCCACTGCCTACAAGGGTACTGCCATCCCCAACTTCCCCAACTTCTACACCGTCTTCGGTTAGTAACACTTCAACGATTTTTGTCATTCTCCGGTGCTAACGTCAATTCTCCAGGTCCTAACACCACTTCCGGCCATGGATCTGTCATCTACACTGAGGAAGTTCAGGTACGTTCGAAAGACGTATGACACGCGGAATCGAGATCTCATGATTTTCTGTAGATCGACTACATCGTGCAGCTCTTGAACCCGGTCCTCAAGGGCGAGGCCTCTTCGTTCGAGATCAAGCACGAGGTCACTGAGGCTTGGAACAACCGCATCCAGGAGCAGCTGGCGACCTCCGTCTGGTCCGTCTGCCAGTCGTGGTACCGTGTTGGAAAGGGCGGTAAGAACAGCTCCATCTGGCCCGGTCTTCTGATCTCGCAGTGGTGGCACCTCCGCAAGCCCAACTGGAACGAGTACAAGGCTGTTGGTGCTGACAAATTCGAGAGCAAGCGGAGGATGAACTTCCTGTGGAACACTGTCAAGGTCGGCGGTGCTGCCGCTGCTCTGGGATACGCATACCTCCACCCTGAAGAGGTTGCATCGCTCGCTGCCGTCGCTCAGAAGCAGGTACGAATATATCTTCCTTTTCATTGCAATCAATCCAGCTTCTGACTTCGTTACTTTCTGTTGCAGCTGACAAACATTGTGCCCGGTCTCTCTCATTATCTTGCTTGAAGTGGATCCTTCTGTTACGTTGTTACGACGTCGACTGCAAATAGCCTTTCCGAGGCGGTTTTAGAGTCTGTGGGAAGGAGCTCTGTAGTGTAGAATGCTCGCCTAATTTTTATCTCCCATATGCATTGTCACTTAGATATCTGCTTCTATCATCTTGTTCAATATCATTGCTTTCGATCCTGTAGTTTCTCGAGACGGGAAGTGCAATTCCACTTAGATAATTTCGTACGTTTTCTTAATGACAGAAAATCAAATGACTAAATAACACCAAACAAAGTGGGTCGTCGCCACGCAACGGTCGCGACGTTCAAGTTCGACGACACCCAAACGATACCCACATATGCTGAAAGGTCTTCTCGACCTGCGAGTTCTTCTCCTATTCTCCTGTGCTATAATCTTTAGACAGTAATACTCTGGTGATTCGAATCTTGATGCAGATTGACCACCGACGTGGTGCTGCCGTGAATTCTGCTGCGTCGATATCAGGTCATCTCGTTCTGACTAAACATGGACGTCGCGTACTCCCTGATCTCGGGATGGATACTTGCATGTCTGGAGAAAGAATTGACTTGTTCAATCGTGAGTGTGTGCATTCTTCATTTTTCTCATTTCATCTCACCCTCTCAACTGTGATGACAGGGCGTGTCGATTGGTAAACTTATAAAGCAGGCGGAATTCTTGACCCGAGGTCAACATTTCACATTTCACTTTCTCATTTTGGACAATGAGCGACCAGACTTGACGCAAATTTTCCATGGAATCGTCCAGGTCATAGACGTGTGCTTCATGATCTCGGTTTTCGTCCACGATACTGCCAGTGCGGACAGAGGCAGCTACTCCGAAATATCATCAATTTGTATACTCACTTGAAATCGCCCAGCGAAAGAGAACGACTCACATAATTTCGTTGATATCAACACTGCGAAAGCAAACCTTTAGCCCACGATGGTTAGTGTCTCAATAGGCGCAGTTTTTGTTGCATGTGCTCACTCACCGCATATCTATCATTCATTCCAGCACGCATCGCAATTCGGGATGACAAAGTTCCATAGTCGCAAGCGAGATGTGTCTTCACCTTAAATTTAACGGTCAATCTGTGATCTCCATGGACATCAGGTACAACATGCCAACCTGATCATGTTGCGGATGCTTAACAGTGATCGCCCAGCCTTGCGTACATCCTATCTCTATTCTTTTCTTTGATTTTGCAATCTGCAAAATACCATCATGTGCACTGGCGATGACTGCTCCTCCATGTCTTGTAAAATACGAAGGTTGGTTGTGTACACTCCTTACTCATTGTCATCGACTGATTCTCTCTGGTACAATAGATCAGCTAGGTTCCTGGAACTCGAATCACGACGCGCGAGGCCCAATGATACATAGAACATAACAGGGGTCACCAGCTCGCATCGAGTTCATACCTACTCTACTAATGCGGTAAGCTGTGTGTATACTGAATCAACGTCAAACAATGATATCACTGTCTTGCTCACAGATGGCATACTACGATATGTGGCAGTGGAAGGGATGATCGGAGCTTGGGGGTGCGGATATGCACCTTCGCACAGGTTGTGGATCGTGGATGACTCGCACCTCCAACCATCTTCAATGGATCCGTAAACATCGTTTAGCTGTGGCGAGGCCATGATTGAATGTATACTACGTGCGATGGCGTGATGACAGCTCTCAAAGTGGGTCAGTTGAAACCGTCCATACGAACCACCGGCCATGACTGATTCGGGCATTGTAGTTTCTGCAGGACGAGCAGGACGCCAGAACAACTTGATATACTCAACGGAAGAACTGTGTTACCTATGTTCCCTCCGATCTCGCCAGGTACGAACACAGCCTGACTTCGTTGAGAAGCATTCGTTTAGATAATCTGAAAGGTCAGATAACCCGTGCAAAAGTTGATCGCAATTGGCTCTTGATTCAGTGAGATAACTGACTAATGCTCGGGCAGACCTCCTTCGCCACTTCAATCCACTGCTACGCGTCATGTCGGAGCTACTGTATGCGCCTGTGGGCGCGGATCTTTCCCTGCCCCGCCCTCCTTCAATTGCTCAACACGTTGAAGCGCTCTTCCGACTTCGACTTCGTGCGTGGAACAGATCTGGATGGCTTCTGGAGTGGCTGTTGTATGAAGACCATCTGGTGTTCCCGCCAGCCTTCGCCGATGGCCCGAGTCTGTGCTGCTCGCCAATCCTCACCTGTTCGGGTGACGATTCAATTTTGACGTTATACAGCAGTGTACCGACTCCGATCGGAGAGATAAGACAAGTGGGGTAGAAGGTGATATCCTCATTTCGTTTGACGTCTTGACCTCGGTGTCAGGCAAACCTCGGACATCGATCATCATCGTCGCGAAAGAGCTGCGCGGCGGGACGTTAAGCAAGGAAGGGCTCGCTTGATAGACCAGGTCCGTTTCTCGAGTACGCAATTTTGCGTTGTCTCACGATATTCGCTATTTGTTCCGGGTCGCTTTTTAGGGACAATCATAGTTTTTGGTTCTTGCGCACATTGATTCTTCTTCCAGCTTACAGTGCTTCAATGTTCAACAAGATTGTAATACCTCCAATCCCCTTCGCTCGACAATGAAACACACTGCGATGGCAAATGCAGACCATGTGATATACCATACATGACCGTTACTTGTGCGATGGAGCCCAGGAGTGTGATCTATCTTGAATACGCCCGAGTCCAGGCAGCCACGGCGGAGAGAGAGAGCTGTACAGTGATCAACTACGCGTCAGGTCGGGATGGTTGCCTTAATTTCAAGAGCCCACTGCAAATGGGATCTCCAATCCTTGTCCTCACGTGAATAGGTAGCCTGTTGCAATTGCCCAAACGTGTTACCCAACAGGGCGCCCCTGCTGATCGGCCAACCAGATCAAACACCACGTGGCTCTTCCACGGCTTGCGCGCCCACAACTTTGTTGACCATTGTCCCGTTCCAAAACGCACTACCATCTTGTCGGGCGACGCCCCGACCAAGAGGATAGTTTTCTTCGGGCCTCGGTCGCATGTCGCCCACAGCGTTGTTTAGTCACTGATATTCGGTCGGAACTTCTGTGGCAAAAGGTTGCGCCACGTGTAATGTGCGTATTCAGCGAGTGTGTCCGTCCTGTGGTATGAGTATCTTACGACTCAATTGTCAGGGAACGGCAAGCCATATCGTCGCCCAGATGTGACAGAAGATCCCAAACAAGATCGTGTTAGGTTGGTATGCACAAAGAAGCCGAGATGTGGGCGCAGCCAGCACCATGAAAAGTCATTTACCGCTGCTTCGTATAGCGTGTTCGGGTGATTTGATCCACGCAACAGCTATGCGATGAAGACCGAAAACGATATCCCGACACTGGGTGTTATCCCAGTAGCTATCACATGGCTTCCTGGTTTGATAGCTTGCCGCTGGGAGCATGGGTTTTCCTGGTTGGCACACATCTCACCCTGATAAAAAGCTCGATATTGCTCTGGGATTCACTGTCATCAGTTCCCTCCTCCTCAAGTTCCTCCTTGTCTTTCTTTCATAAACCATTCAACCGGTCTGCGTACACTCGTCTCTGCATCAACTCATAGATTTCTCTGCCTCAGCCTCAACCACACACTTTCAATCGTCTCTGTCTCGATCTACACGTCCCTTCATAGCCTCAACACATACAGCCATTTCTTTCAGTATCAACACACACTCACTCTCAAACATGTCCGCTCAGCCCCCTCGCGCTCACTCCAGCGACAACGCTCACCATGAAGCCATCGCCTCCTGGTTTTTGGGCCCCAAAGCCGAGAACCACCAAGTTATGCGTGATGCCTTCAATGGCATTGTTGACGATTTGAAGACCGCTCGCCTAGAATACCACCCTGAAGACGGGGTAAGTCGTTGTCTCATGGCGATTGCAAATTACTGAGTTTGTTCTTTCAGGAATTCATTACAGATGCTGTCAAGAGCTCTACCTCATACAACTACAACAAGGACAAGATGCAGGAACTTCTTTCCACGCTTTCGCAGTACATGGCCGAACACAACATTCCTTTCTACTCTCCTCGATACAATGGACACATGAACGCCGATCTTTCTCTTCCTGGAACACTTGGATACATGGTAACACTATTTTCTGTTGGGTACACATTCTATGCTAACGATATGTCTTAGATGACCATGTTGTACAACCCCAACAACGTCGCTCCCGAGTCCAGCCCAGTCACATCCATGATAGAGTATTGGGTGGGACAAGATCTTTGCGAGGTGTTGGGTTACCGCCGTGCCAGCTCCACCGTGGAGGCTACGGCCCCGTCCTCCGAGCCCGTTGGTTGGGGCCACATCTGTTCAGGAGGATCCATAGCAAATTTGGAATCCATGTGGTGCGACGCTTTTCTTCGATTGTCGTTCTATAGACACATATTGACGTTGTGCGCTACCTTTAATTCATTAGGGTTGCTCGCAATCTCAAGTACTATCCTCTCGCTTTGCGAAACGCCATGGCTCCGGGAGCTCCGTTCCACTACATTTCTCCCACGTTCCGAGTCCGCCTTTGCTCAGACGAGCCCGAGTCTGAGGGGAAACTTTTCGCGGACTGCGATACGTGGGAGCTATTGAACCTTGACCCGACTACGGTCCTCGATCTTGCGCCTCGTATGACTTCCGAATACGGCATGTCGAGTCCATATGTCCAGAAGGTGATGGCGGACTACATCATTCAGACCGTGGCCAAGGACAAGCTTGATAAGCAATTTGACATTGAGAAGGCACCGGTGTATTTCGCTAGCAGCACCAGCCATTATTCTTGGCCGAAATGTGCAGGTGAGTGTCTCATACCTACTCTGGTATCTCATGATTTCCTGATTCAGTCCATATTAGCCATCACTGGTATTGGCTCCGAGAACATGCGAAGCGTCACCCTCGACAATCGCACGCGCATGAACACCGAGCATCTCAATGAGCTCCTTGAAGAGTGTCTCCAGGAACGCCGGGCTGTCTACGCGGTTGTCTCGATTGCAGGGACAACTGAGCATGGTGCCGTGGATCCTCTGGACGAGATCCTTCGTCTGCGCAAGAAGTTCCAGAAGCGTGGACTCTCGTTCTTGGTTCATGTTGACGCTGCCTGGGTAGGTCCTATCCTACTGACACCGTATCTCATCATGTACTCACTAGATTTTAGGGTGGTTACTTCGCCACCCTCCTTCGTGACGAATACAAGCCTAACGGACAACCATCTGGAGACAGCTTGGAGCCAAGCATGACGCTTCTCCCTTACACTCGCAGGCAATTGGAACACATGAAGGACGCCGATTCCGTCACCATTGACCCGCACAAGTCTGGCCACATCCCCTACCCGGCTGGTGGACTTTGCTACCGTGATGGACGAGCTCGCTTCCTGGTCACTTGGACCAGCCCTTACATCGACTTCCAAGAAGAGGGTGTACAGACCATGGGCACTTACGGTGTGGAGGGCAGGTACGTATCAACGTTTTGCAATTCAGACAGGACCAATCTGATTGGAAACTCAATCTAAAGTAAACCGGGTGCTTCCGCTGTTGCTGCATGGATGTCACACAAGACCATTGGTCTCCACAAGAACGGGTACGGTTCGGTCTTGGGTGAAGCTATATTCACCAGTACCAAGGTGTGTGATTTTACTACCCTTCGTTGTCAAGTTTCTCATGCTTGAGAGCAGTTCTACTGCCACTGGGCCACGATGGAGGACAAGGATCTCATTGTCGTCCCCTTCAACATGCTGCCATCTGAGACAAAGCCCGGTGCCACTGAAGTCCATGTTCAAGCTGAGAAGCAGTTCATTCGTGAACGCATCTTGAAGCCTGCCAACCACGAACTCCTGGCCGACAGCGAAGCCATGCGATTGCTCTCACAGCTTGGTGGTGATCTGATGATCAACGTCTTCGCTTGCAATTTCCGTATCAACGGAGAGCTTAACTCCAACATCACTGAGGCCAACAACCTGAATGCTAAGATCTACGAGCGCGTTGCAGTCTTGCACGCTCGTGACAAGGCCGTCGAGCGGTAAGTGCTGACGGACTCATCTATACCGACGATGCACTAAATATTCGATAACAGTGATGTGTGGGTCATGTCCACGGTCTTGAAGCAGAGCTATCTCGGCGACGCCTTGACTCACTACAAGAGGCGTCTCTCTCTTGAGGGTGACGACGATCTCTTCGTCCTCGTCAACGTCTCCATGAGTCCTTTCCCCACCGAGACCAAGTTCATCTCCTCTCTCGCAGAGGCGTTCAAGCAGACGGCCAATGAGGTCATCCACCAGGTGAGTTTCGCATTTTAACGGTGTCACTCATTTTCTGACATATAACTAGTCATGCATACCTCGCAACATTGTTGTCCCCGATTACCACACCTTCATCATGCAAGGGACGAATCCCGTCTACCTGGTCTCTCTCCCTATGTTCCATATGGCCAACTTCCGCGAGCAGCTCATCCTCTGCGTTGACCTTCCTGAGGACGTCAGACAAGCGTACATTCAAGCTCGTGAAGACAATCCGGGAGCTGTCTTCTCCATCAGCACCGCCTCAGAAGACGTCGTGTCAGACATCCTCTTGCGCGGTTCGTTCAAGGCCAACATGGACGAGAATGTACCCACAAGCCGTGATGGTCTGTCGGACCCGGATGCGTCACACTTCCAGTCGAACTTCAAGGTCTCCAACGTCCATGTTGTGCGGAGACGCTCTCTTGAGTCGACGCTCTTGGATGCCAAGTATCCCTCCCACATGCCCTTCTTCCTCTACGGCAACAAGGAGCAGATGCACCTCGACCACATCCTGATGTGCTCTCCCAATGTACAGTTGTCATCGGATCAAGTCAAGTTGGACTTGCATATTGACTCCGGTGACTTCGACCTCGACACCGAGTTGGAGGACGGTCTGATCGCGGTGCTGGAAGACATCCGGGAAGAGGCTATGCAGCCATTCGGCGCTGGTCACGACGCGAGCTTCTTCAGACCCAACCGCACCTTCCGCGTCTCCCTCCACCGCGACCCCTCCATCTGCGACCCCGAGGGCTTCACAGGACCCGACGTCCTGGCACGCGGTACGGTTACTCTGGGATCGTCGGTCTTCAGAGACTTCGACAAGGTCAACCGTGACATCACCGCGCTGACAAAGAAGGTCAGGAAGACCGCCATGCCAGAGTTCGAGGCGTTCAAGAAGTTCATTACCGGAGACGGTGACTGCGACCAGCTTCGGGTGGACATGGCTGCTGTCAAGACGGCCCCTGCTCCCCCGCAACCAACCATTGTTCAACTCGGCGAGGTGCAGATTGCAGATAGGTATCAAGTAGGAGCGGCTGGTGATCGGAAACGAGATGTTGGGAAGCGCAGCGCATTCAAGGTATCGTGCACGAATGAGACGGCTCGTGCGCAATGATTGTCTGTAGCTCTCTGTTCTTGGTTTCCACTTATCCAATCATCAATCACCTCTTTCAACTTGTAGGATTATCATGTGCCTTACGAAGATAATGCTGGGCCCGCATTTATACTACTTTACGAATTCCATTTTAGGCTTCACATTCATTATTTAAGTGCCAGCCAAGTGGAAGATATTGTGCAAGTCAGCTTTCGCACAAGGAACCTCTCGGTCCGGCGGGAAGACTCGATCTCGGATTCTCTGCTTCGAACAAGCTTCGAATGTCGCAAGTTGTCAATGCAGAGACGACATACTCGAGTGCATACTTAGGACTTCATCGACCATATTCAGTCCCATCTGATCGTGGCGTCGTCCTTAAAGCTTGAGATTTAGAAGCCTGATGAGGCAGGAGAATCGCTTAGGGTTGAAACTTGGAAAGACTTGGAAGAATAGCATCGTGACGTCGTCCATGACAGTCGAGCTTCGCGACGGCCGGCTACTTGAGTACTACTTGGGACAAACTTGCGACATAAGCTTCAGTGAGAAGTACTAGTCAGGGCCTGCGTTGCCTGCAGGGTCCTAAGTTCCGACAAGATTGGATTCCTCAGATCGCCGAGTTCCGACACGACCATCGGTCCTTGGAAAACCTGGTAGAGGGTGACCCACATGGAAGAGCGACAAAACCGTAATATATAAACAACACAAAGGAATACAGGTGGTCCCTACCAACTCATCCTCTCACATCTAGAATAATCCAAGCAAATCCTCTGATGCCGACTGTGGGGGTTGCGGCTGTTGGTGCGTCTGCAGCATCGGTCCAGGTGTAGCTGCTTGTAGCACAGAGGGTGTCATAGGCGGCGCTGGCGAAATCGGTGCACCGAACGACAAACCACCTAACCCTACACTCAAACCACCTTGCGGCTGACTGGGAGTGTTCGTCATCCCAGTATTACCGAATATCGACACGAGGTCGTCGAGAGGGTTACTCGAATGTCCCGAAAGAAGGTTGGCTGCGGCGGGTGTGGCAGCGAGGACTTGCGTAGCTGCAAGACCAGATGGTTGCTCGTCTGATGTGGGATCATCGAAGTTGAGGAGGTTCTCGGATTGCTGGCCGGCAGCAACAGTTTGGAAAGCTTTCCGAGCGGCATTCTGGTCATCCTCCAATCTGAATGGGCTGTCAGTACTGAGAAAGTATAAAATGCGATCTATGAATACATACTCTGATCCTTTGCGCGGTACCGCGCTAGCGGCAATGCGTCCCCGGCCAACGAAGGTCTCCGCAGGTTTGTGATATACAGAAGCCAACGTGGAAATTTCCCCAATCAGCTCTTCTAACAGTGCGGGCGACACAGTCGTTCGAGGGAGAGTAATTGTTGGACGGTGAGCTTGAACGACAGACTGTGCAAAAAGTTAGCGCGTTCACAGAGCACATCAGCAAGAATCGTACCTTCGCAGCCCCGGGGTCTGTTGACAACAGACGCCAATAAATGTACGCACGGTCTCGTACATCAGGAGAATCACAATCTTTCGTAGCTGTATTCAATACTCGTTGCACCAGACCTTGTGACGAGTCTGGTTTCCGAAGGTAAAGCTTGACCACGGCAGTGAGTGTTTGTAGTTGTACCTATTGCACAATGAAGTCAGAAGTCAGTGATAAGCGCAGATCAAGACACTTACTGGATATGACTCTTCTGTGAATGTCTCCACGAAGATACCTAGAAGCTCGTCTGCATTATCAATTTTGTTGGCATATTCTCCGATAATCCAGATGAGAGAGGCCTTGGCCTCTGGCTCATCCAACTCGTCGAGGTTGGCACAGAGTGTGGGAATAACACCCTCGTACGTTGAGGGGTATTTCCGGAAAATGTCCTGTAGCCAAAGTCAAGGTACGAACGCGAATGATGCACAATGACTTTACCTTCATCACAACGACTGCTTCTTGAACAACGTAACTGACGCGAGTGTTGATAAGCTCGAGCAGGACATTAACACATCGTTCAGCGGCCTCGTCGATCTTGATTGCAGTTTGCCCAATTGCTTTGATACTCCGCCTCACGAAGTCAACGTCTACCTCCGAAGCATACCTGGCAAAAACGACGTCAGGAGTTGCTCAGGTTATGAAGAGCCTGAAAACGTACTCCTTCAATTCACTCAGAAGTGCGTCGACGTTGTTGTCTCCAGCCAGCCGGACCATGATATCAAGTTTCTCGACCTTGACATATAGAGGATCGTTGTACTTGCAGAAGAAAACCCTCATCTCGCTGGATAGGATATCAGGCCGTTTCTGTAGTAGGAGGTTGATGTCCCGGAGCGCGACCCATTGTACCTCTGGAGGATTCGACAGCAATGTAACTAATGGCGGTGCCATCTTGCGAATCATCTGCTTCGTGAGATTGTCTGACCGGACGTTCCTCAGATGGATCATGATGACCTGATGACCCCGTTTGAATCCACGAGCTCCATTACAGGTAGGGCAGACACTCACCTTGACCGCAGCCAATACAACACTCGCATTTGCGTGTTGGAACTGAGGAACGACCCGCTCGCATATATGTTCGCTCTCCCGTTCGTCTTGTGTATCATAACGAGAAAGGGCGTTGAGAATAGCCACACGACCCCATTCTGAACATTCGTTCAAAGCGACGAGAAGCTTGTTGAGGACGGTGTTGGTTACAACGAATATTTCCGAGTCTAAGCCGTTAGCAACGGCAGCATCGTGGATATCCGTGAGTGCAGCAACGGTGTTCGCGACAACCTATGCGTTATCAGAACACCCTGTATAAGCACATGCCACGAATAAACTCACCATCGGGTTACTGTCCGAAATCATCTCCTGCAATGTCTCCAAGAATCCATTCTCCATCACCAGCTCTGGCTTGAGGTCGTAGAGTTTCGCAACACATAGCGCAGCCGTCTTCCGGACGTACGGGTTCTCGTCGCGTAGGCATTTCTGCAATGGATCGCATAGGTAGTCAATGATCTTCTCCGCGCGTAGACATCCCATAGTACGGATCGCTAAGGCACGGACAAGCGGATTTGGGTCATCGGTATCTTTTACAAAGGTATTGACGGCAAGAATGACCAGTTCAGGTTGGGTCTTGGCGTAGTTCATGAGATAGAGGTACACCAGCTTCTTCTGCTCCAAGTCGTCTGTCTGCATGTTCTTGAGGACGTCGGGAAACAATCCGCTGACATCTACCGAACATTGTTAACGCTACGACATTCAGTGAACACTCGAGCTACGCACCTTTCTGGACCGTCATATTCGCGATAACTCTTTTGATGGCATCCTTCCGTTTGTCCTTATACTCGCTGTTCAAGTCCGCGCTCAGCTCGTAGTTCTCTCCTTTCCGTGGTGGTGCCCGGAATGTCGCCATTGTACAATTTCCTCTTCGTCCCTTAAGCTTTTACGACCAAACCCGGATGGAAGATAACGCGTAGGAACGAACGGATGAGGAGGGAAATAAGCAGATTATTGGAGTTATGAAGGAGATTGGTAGGCTCAGGCTGACTCGGAAGGCGATACTCGCTGGGTGATGGGAATAAATCTCCTTTTATGGACCCTCTACATGGGCCACATATTCGAATTTCTGTTCTTCACGTAGTTGTCCCCGACCTCCCAGCTTCCCTCTATCTATATCACTCTGTGGAGAGCCAGGATTCGAAGTTTGTCGCAAGATGACCGTCGTTTCCGACGTGAAGACGGCTTCCGCACCTTTCGATGATGCTGGCGGAGACACTATCCTCCGAACATGCGATGGTGTCGAATTTCGTGTTTACAGGATCATATTGACTTTGGGTTCACCATTCTTCAGATCGATGTTCAGTCTGAAGCAGCCTTCAGAAGCCAAGGCAGCGAACGACCCACCAATCATCGACGTCTCAGAGAGCAGCCGCACTCTGGACCATCTTCTACGACTGTGCTATCCTATTCCTGATCCAGTCATCGAATCTGTGGAGGACATTGGCGATGTCTTGGAGGCAGCTATCAAGTACGATATGGACCAGCCGACTATTCTGATGAAGGCATCCCTTCGCAAATGCGCCACAGATCATCCGCTGGAGGTATACGCTGTGGCCTGTCGACTGCACATGGAGGCGGACGCTGCCTCCGCTGCCTCGATTTGGTACAGGATCCGGCCCACTCTTCCCGAAGTGCCTGTCGGTGGGTTTGAACCTGCTGATTGGCGGCGTACCCCGTCTGGGCAAACCTATATTGACTCTATGTCGCACATTCCGGCGGGTCCGTACTTTCGACTGTGTCGCTATGTTGCGGATGTCGTTGTGGATACCTTCTGCTACCCGGATGACACAATGACTGAACCATCTCATCCTCTTGTCAAAGCGACACCGATAATACTGCCGGACTTCGACAACCAACGTGCAGACGTCGTTGTCCGATCATCAGACGGCGTGGAATTTCCCGTCCACCGAAACATCGTGGCATTTGCATCGTCCGTCCTGGATAGTGGCACTCCTTTACAATCTCCTTCCTCTAAATCGCCACCGATCATCCAGGTTGATGAACACAGCGCGGTCTTGAACCTCGCCATCCAGCTTTGCTATCCTCTAGAAGATCCGGTCCTCACAGACCCTGACATTGCGATCCACCTCCTTCATCATGCGACAAGACACAAGGCACGGAGGGCAAAAGATTTTGTCCGACGTCAGCTTGCCTTCATCGAAGATCTCCATCCTCTTCGAATATTCTTNATCGCCGCGCAACAGAAATGGGAAGCAGAAGCGCGTATGGCCGTTCTGCGTCTGCTGCACAGCGACGTCGGAGCCATGTATGTCCCCGAGATGGAGGAGGTATCTGCAGATGTCTACCGTTCCTTTCTCAAATACCATTACGAGTGTTATAAGATACTCGAAAACTTCGCTTTTCGAGACACTGGCACATCTTTCCTATTTNGTAACGGTCCTGTGGCGCGTCTCGTCGAAGGCTACGCTCGAGTGGCACCTACGATNTACTCGCCAACNGTGAACCACGCGATCACTATTCTNAAGAGCAATCCTATGAACATATTGTATAATCTGGAAGCCATGCGACGTGATAGCGAGCGCAAGATGGACGAGATACAAGTAGCGCTGATGGAGGTAAGCCATTCGAGTCTTGACATTTCAATCGATCGGTGCTCATTNCTCCCCTTCATTTTCCAGGTNGANCTTNCTNTCTAAACNTTCTCGTCTGATTTCTCTTCTTTGCATATATCCTCGTTTNCCGTTACTGCGATTATCGATACCCCGAAATGATAATTAACAAGGAACGCNGAAGTCACGTGTATTGGCGTCTATTGACACAGAAGCCTTGAGGCATGCCATGTTTTGGCCCTTTTGAAGTTGCTTCTTGCCTTCCTTCATGTACTCACAGTGTGTGTCTGNATGAAAGCCCCGTCCTCTCTCTTTTTTGCTNTGCATCNTTCAATACTTCACATGATTCGACGACAATATTAATAAGTACATGCTGCAGTATCGGGGACTAATCTCACAGAGTCACAGTTCAGGCTGCGGCACAGCTTGAACTCATCATCATNCCACAATTCGNCGCGACACTGCTGNGGGCCTGGCGCGGGTACATACTNGTTAAAGGCGTACTTCACCCAATGTTGTTCTTTCAGTATCCTAATACCCGGCATGATCTTCCANTNNNNACTGNNNANNGNTNCCNNTNCNNTTGCTGTTGCGACGCAACAACTACTGTTCAATGTGAATCAGATCCTCACACCGCANCTGATTCAATTCATCGAAGGTCTGACANTTAATGAAAACATCCCTGGTCTAACCTTAGGCATCGTACACTCCGACGGTCANGCCGAGTACGGGGCCTGGGGAACCAAGGACGAGGACGGGTCGCTGGCGTCCGCAGATGTGAGCTCGTCCCCTTGACNTACGACATAGTACTGATTTGGATGTTCGGTAGACATCTTTTAGCTTGGCGTCGTGTTCCAAGGCATTTTGTCTGCCTTCATGGGTATCCTAATGGACGACTTTGCACANGGCAGGAACGTGACCGCCCTGCTTCCGCATGAAGACGTGTTCGATTGGAACACCAAGGTTGCAGACTTGCTCCCTGGCGAGTGGGATCTCGAGGACGACTGGACCACGAAAAAAGCCAACATCAGAGACATTNTGTCTCACGTTTTTGGCTTGCCAAGGTGATAAACGATAAGCTTGCACTGTCAGACATAGACGGGGCAAAACATTATAGACACGACTACACGCTACATCGCTCAGATTCACCGAAGGATATCTTGCTCAACCTAAGAAATCTTCGGCCTGCTTATGAGCTACGCGAAAAATGGTCTTACAACAACCTCGTAAGTGGTTTGTGTGCCACGATGTTTTCTGGAGTGTCACTCATGGGTGTATAGATGTACATCATCTGATCTGATCTGATATCGATGTATGCTGGAATGCCCTACGTTGATTTCGTGAAAGAGCGAATCTTCTCACCGCTTGGCATGTCTTCGACAACATTTTCACCCGAGGAAGCCACACGCGACTACGACTTAACGCAATCCTGAACTCCCTCCGGAAGAAGGCTTCCAATTTGGTTCACCGACGACATGCGGGACCTCGTCGCTGGTGCCGGCGGCGTCATATCCAACGCCGTGGACATGGTACGCTGATCTGACCGACTTCCCATACCGAAGTTGATGATCGTCGCGTCACTAGACAAAGTGGCTTAAGGCACTTCTGAACAAGGGTGTTAACAAGGACACGAATACTACCGTCATACCCAGCTCTGTCTTGGACGCTGTCACGACGGCGCAGGTGAGCAGGGAGGGGCGCCCTAGTGGTCCCCACAGCTCGATCTCAGGGTATGGCATGGGATGGCATCGTGAATCATACAAAGGACATGATGTGAGTGCAGCACAATACATTCCGAACGCTGTCGATCAACATGCTTATGGTCGGTGATTATATAGTTCGTATGGCACAGCGGTGGAATCCCAGGATTCAGCACCTTGGTGGAATTCCTGCCAGCAGATGACCTCGGGATCGTCGTGCTTGCGAACGCGGACGCAAAGTTTCAAGCTACGCTGCAACTCTTGACGCGCATCATAGATGAAGCCCTTGGACTGGACACGACAACATGGGAGATTGCGACGCGCCATCCAGAACACCAGTCTCTCAGACACATCGTCCACCACACGCTGCAGGACCGTCCTTGGCAATCGAGAAGTATGCCAGGAGATATATGAATGCGGGGTACGGTTCGGTCACGTTGTGCGCACAGACGAGTACTTCTCCCGAATGTCGTCAAGTCTTGAGCAAGTTCTCGATCTTTGAAAACGTCACTTTGGGACAGGACACGCTGTACGCTGCGTACCCGACGATTTTGTGATCCCACTTTCGCATGCAACACATTCAGGGTGATGATTTCCAGCTGGTCTTCACAGCCTTATATCCCGACGGGTATGGGGAAGACAAGAGCCCGTTCCAGACGTGGGAGGAAGGCGAGGCAGAGGGTTACACCAAGTTTGGCCTTGATGAAGATTGAAGACCCGCTGACCAACGAGACCCAAGTCACTTTGTTTGGGTTGATGGGGACACCTGAAGAACAGGAAGGGAGGAAACGGCTGGTCGGTTCTGGAAGCAGCATCGAAGCTTTGGCTGACGTGGTCATGAGGCGCGTTGAGGACGAAATATGTGTTGTACTACTGTAGGTATACAAACAAGATTTGACTATGATCTACAAGTAGGTAGGAGGACGATCAGGAGCCATAGTGTGACAATGAATTACAAAAGAGGCCTAGTCAAACGTAATTTGAGACGGGTCGTTGCTCGGATTAGTTCCCATACCGAAGAGCTGCAGAGTAGACTTGAGATCATACCGCGACGAAGGAGAGGAAGACACGTACGGTTTTGAGTTCCCTCACGCTAAGTTTATGAAGCTTCATTCCGCTGCCTTCACCAAGAGCGACTTCGGCCAGACCTGTAGTTATGCACGGTGAGGATTTGGTGACCGCAAAACACATTCGTCACTCACCAGTTTTCGTCTCCTGAAGTTGCAACATACGGTCTTCAATGGTATCCCTCACCACAATACGTTTGATGAACACTTCCTTCTCCTGACCTAAGCGATGAACGCGATCATATGCCTGAGACTCGGAGGCAAAGTTCCACGACAAATCCAAGCTGTGAACTACGGTGAGAACATAGCAAAAGGATAGATACTGGTGAACAAGACATACTTGATAACGCGATTGGCTGAGACCAAATTCAAACCGACACCACCGCACTTGGTACTGCTCAAAGTTAGCGCAAAATTGTTGTTTGAGGGATGTGCTACAAACCTGATCAAGATAACTTTGGGTCCTCCAGATTTCCTGAAACGAGCTAAGACCGCTTCACGAGCCTCGCGATTCATCTTTCCATCGTATCGCAAGTTCTGAATACCATATCGCGCGAAGATAGTCTCAACCAGATCCAACATGGAAGTCCCTACATCGCGATCAACGAAAAGACACATACAACATGAACGTTCATACATACATTGTGAATAGACAATGGTCTTTTCGCCGGATGGCTCCCATTCCTTGAGATACTCGACAAGCGCGAGCATCTTGGCACTAGGTTCCATATCGTTGTCACCTTTGCCCCACGTCGAGAAGACCGCTTCTGAAGGCTGACCGATGGTAGCTTTATTCTTGTGCTTCGCGATAGTCAGATCCAGCATATCCTGAAAGCCACATGTTAGCGAAACAATTATATAGAACACATGCTACGTACAGTGTCGCTGTCGCTGTCATCACCAGCTTTAGCAACTGGTTTGGTCTCTTTCTTTGCATCGTATTTGGTATCGCCGTCCTCATGAGCTTGCAGCAAGGCACCAATGTCGGGCAAGTCATCGTCGCTGTCGCTGAGATCGGCTTTGAATGAGACCGGANTTTTGACCTTGCTGGAAGAGGGTAGACGAGAGCTGCTGGATGCTTGACGAGGAGCGGTGGGACGATGGCGACGGGTAGCAGCTGCGTACTCGTCATCTGTGGGCTTGAAGGCAGACGATGGGAAAGTGTAGTTGCTGCGGAAGTCACACATCTTCTTGCACGTAGGGCCTTCACAACAAATGAGTCAAATTAGGCCGCTGGAAGAAGTCTACAATGACTTACATGGACGAAGACCTTTCGCAACGGCAGCTTCGAACTCCTTCTCCACCCGAAGATTGTCTGCTTCGTCACCGTGGCCACTTTAGGAACAACATAGGTCAGTCGTGCTACATGATCAGAAGCAGGGCATACGCACAATATACCGTCGTGGGCGGGAGGTGCACTGCTCAGATCCATCAAACAATCTGAATTTCGCCATAAGCGAGTTATCCAAGCAACATGCATGGAAATGACGACATACCGAAGCATGCTTCGTGCCCGCATGACAGCAGTCGCGCTTCGTTGCCGGCGTACACTGCAAAACAGTCAGAGTCGATATCTCAGGCATGTACTGTTCCCGTACCTTCACCGCAGTTAGGGCATGCATCGTCCGCCTCGTCTATTTCATCGTCATAATCCGATCGTGTGAGCTTGGCCCGTTCCATGAATCTAGATGAGTTGTCATTCATTGAGATCTCGACTCTCAATTAGCGGTACGTACTGCTTCTTCATCTGCAGGGAAAGATCAGCGTCAAGCACTGCAATTGTATGGCAGGCAGGGTTGCTCACGTTTTGGACCCACTTCGCTCCCATCACTTTCGTAGCACGTGCCCGCTCTTTCTCTGCTTCGCTTGCGACCATCATAGTGGGATCATCAAACTCATTCTGGCTCTATACAGGGGATGTATACATTAATCGATGCCGAAAGAGATTCGAATCAGAGGTGAATACGTACCAGAATGAGGTGAGGATGGCAACAAAGTTGGCGAAGTCGCAAAATCATAACCTGACGAAAAACGTTGAAGTCTGGTCAGTGCAATTATAAGGGGCTGGACTCACCAATACAGCGGTGTGGCTTGGGATCATGTCAGCAAACCGTGGATATTCGATACATAAGATGACTCACTTCTTGACAACACTATGATCTTTGAGGTAATCCTTGAGGTTTGCTTGCGCTCGCTTTTCGAACGTGTTATACAGCTAATAGACATAGGTTATCAGCCTGTAGCGCTTGAAACATAGACAAGAATCGCACCTCTCGCTCTTCGACGGAGAACTCGACCTTCACCAATTCGATGTCCTTGGGAGGCAGCTCCAGGAGAGGTTTTCCCTCCTGTAATACAAGGTATTAGTCAACCGCAATGTCAAATGATCTGCATGCGATACAACTACGTACGAGTTGGGAGTTCTTGGTCCTGCGAAGCATCAACGGCCTTAAAATCACTTGAGCTCGCGAGCCTGCAAGAATGGCATCATGCAGCTGTGCCTTGGCAATGTGATCGTTGAAGTCTTCCCAGTCACTGTATTGTTTTCCCAATGTGAGAACGTGAATTAAATGAGCGATGCTGTTCACTTACTTCCACGGACGGAAGTGTCCAAAACGAAGAAGTCCATAGATGTCAGCACTGGGCTTTCAAGAATCAGCGACAGCACGACAGCAGCGACGAAGTTTGCGCCTACAGCGTATTCGTAACAGGGGTACCAGAGAGGCACCAGCGATATTTGGAATGGAGCATTGCAACAGCTTTGCTCGAACGCGTACCACTAGTCCGATCAGCTATCAGTAAGGGTGATAAAAGGGGTGACGCACCGATTTCGAATGAATTGAGCTTCATCAGTGATAACACGATACCACTTCACTTGAGACAAAAGCCCTCTTCAACGTGCATCAGCAATACATCTACGTCAGAACCAGAAATATTACGCACCCATTGTCCCGCACCCAGTCATACGCCTCCATCTCATCCGTTCCGTTAGGTACGTTGAAGTCCAGATTCAGTGTTTGGTATGTGGTGATGATAACCTATACGAACGTTGCGTTGAGAATCATTTTGTTGAAGTGCATAGGAAATACCAAACTAACATCATAATTCTCCAATTCATCCATGGTTTTAACCTTGTATTTACCGTGGTGGATGTGTACGTTAAAAATGTCGTTGGTCTTGCTCTCTATCTCTTCTTTCCACTGCAGTCATAGTTACTCAATACTCCTAGAGGGCACGCTGCCTGACAGAGCTCACCTGCAATAGGAGTGCTGCGGGGACGACAACGAGCGTTACTCGATTTCTATCGTCTTCTTTGGGTTGATTTACGACCATGGTAGCTATCATTTGTACGGTTTTGCCTGTCGGAGATGTCAGGGAGGCACACAACTCGACCATGTCGCAGACGACTAACCGAGACCCATATCGTCCCTTGAAAAAATAACTGGTCAGACAATGATTTGACAAAAAGATCATTGAACTATACATACGCAAGAATGCCTCCTCTCTCTTTCGTGTTCAGTTCTTGGTGGACCATCCTGCGAATCGAAAGTTCAGTGTGTGAACGACACGCAATTTGAATGAGGGTACCAGCTGACTCCAATGGCTTGGTGAGGTAGTAGACGAACCTCCATACCGGGGATCAGATCTCTCTCACTGCACAGAATTTAGCACGTGTCTCGTTAGGAATTTGGGAGTGTGTGACTTGCTCTCTGAGATTGAGACGCTCCCTAGCAGCTTTGACGGTCAACCCATGAGAGAAGTTATCTAGGCTCTTCGTGACAAATTCTGCCATTCTATGGATCGAGGTTATTTCAGGAAAGCTGATACAGGCTTACAAAACAAATACTCACTGCACGTTTTGGTCCTCACCACCACGATCAAGCGACGTCAACGCGCTTTCGGTGTCATATCTGAGGGAGAATCCGCCGGACTGAGTGATCAATGCCGCGCGAGACTGAGTCAAAGTCTGGAGTAGCCTCGCATCGGCCACTGTTCGCCAAGTGCATGAGCCTCCGAGCCGACAACAGACAAAACTTGACTCACTGGCTGTGTCCTCGGATGCTCCAGTCACAAAATTTGTACTCCCAATTCCAAGGCCATATGCTCGTCTCTTTACACCTGCGTCATTATCCGGAGACGACAGTTCTCTCTTGTGCGAACTCGGAAGCGAGGACGTCGACGGCAACGACGGCGCGTCGAGCGCAGCAAGGAGTCGGGATGCTTTCTTTGGTTTCGTGGGTGTTAACTCGGGCATTGTGTAGTCTTTCAACACAATCGTGCCAGATCAACAGTGATTGAGTAGTGGCCCGTAGCGGTAGGGTTCAAAGAAAGCTTGAAGACATTCGGCTCGTGCCCAAATTAGCGACGCGTTTGGCACGTGACACGTGTTAGACGCCTAATTGCTATCTTATCTGATAACTTTAAATTTAGATGATTGCTACTGAAAATGTCGCACGCGCAACTTGAAATGGCCTCCGATGTCGTCGACGAAGAGCATCCTCGAATCTTGACAATCTTGTACGCTACAGAGACAGGAAATGCTCAAGATGTTGCGGAACGACTGGCGCACCATTGTCGTCGTTTGCATTTCTCGCCGAGGGTCTTCAGCGTAGATGCATACTCACCGGTGAGATGTCCAGAGCTCTTTCATCGTTCTACTTCCTCTGACAACTTTGCTCCGTAGGAAGAGATTATATCCGAAACCTTGATCGTCTTTGTTGTGGCCACTGCAGGATCTGGCAGAGAGCCCCGCTCGTTGACCCCACTATGGACCATGCTCCTCCGATCGGACCTCCCAGACGACCTCTTTGAAGATCTCGATTTTGCCGTCTTCGGGCTCGGAGACACAGCGTACGACAAATTCTGTTGGCCCGCCAAGCTTCTCTCTCGACGGCTGGCTAGTTTGGGTGCGCGCGAGATATGCGAGAGAGGCGAGGGGGACGAGCAGCATCACTTGGGGTGAGTCAGCGGTCGTCGTGAGAACAGTCTACGTGTAACTCACGGCCGTGCGCAGAATCGACGGCGCATTTGAGCTCTGGAAAGTTATCCTGGGAGACGCACTAGCCAAGTTGTTCCCACTGCCTCCAGGGTTGGATCCCCAGCCCTCAGCGGACAGTTTGCCGCCACCTCGTGTGACTATCGCACACTCTAAAGCTACCTCGGATGGACCAACCGATCTCCTTCTGCGTGATAAGCAGTACCATCTCGCGACTCTATCCTGCAATGATCGTATGACTGCCGAAGATTGGTACCAGGATGTCCGACATATAGAATTCGACTTTGATCAAGACGTGCAGTGCGTTCTCGCGCCATTTCAAGCTCCCAGCTTGCCATTGATACATGAATTAGATATACTCCTGGAGACGTTGCTGTTATACACCCCGAGCTTCCTCCAGCGAAGGTCGATGCTTTCCTGATATCCATGGGCTACGCCAATACCGCCGACGACGAGTTTACGATAGAACACACCCTGCAAGGCAAGTCTTTGATACAGAACGGTAGGTGAACGCACTGCTAACCTTCATTCTGCTTAGATCAAGCTCTCCCTGATCATATGCCACGCACGATCAGCCTCCGGAGATTATTTTCGCGTTACCTAGATATAAGTGCTGTTCCGCGCCGTTCATTCTTCACGCTGTTGCGACACTTCGTCTCCGATGAACTGGAGAGAGAGAAGATCGATGAGTTCCTTTCGCCAGAAGGTGCTGTGCGTATGTCTTTCCTTTTGACAATCCCTCGTTGATGACCTGTGTTTGTCTGCAGGACGAACTCTATGAATACACTCAACTGGTACATAGGTCTATACAAGAGGTGTTGGAAGAATTTCGCAGTGCGAAAGTCCCGAGGGAATACGTATTTGATTTGTTCCCTCCCCTGCGGCCCCGCGAGTTCTCTATCGCGAGCTCGGTACACGTAAGACACGTCTCATGGACCTCTTCACCGATGCGTAGCCTCACCACCCATCCAGAGATTCCCTCATAAAGTGCAACTCTGCATCGCGATCGTTCAGTACCGTACACGACTAAAGATCCCAAGGCGAGGCGTCGCCACCACCTACCTATCGTCTCTGCATATAGGCGACAGGATTCCGATAGGGATCAGAAAAGGCGGACTCATCAGCCTCCCCAAGGACCCTACTACNCCTATTATTTGCGTCGGTCCTGGTACAGGCATCGCACCTGTCCGTGCGGTTATTGAAGAACGCTCGCTTCTCGGTGCTAAAGGTACNGTATATTACTGTTCATATTTTTCTTCGATTCACGGGTGTGCTGACTCATCGTCCAGACAACATCTTATACCAAGGCTGTCGTTCTGCCACGAAAGACCAATTCTATGAAGCAGAGTTTGAGAAGCTCGTTGCCGACNGAAGCCTCACATACCATGTTGCAAGGTCGCGGGATGGACCGGAGGGCGTGAAGAGGACGTATGTGCAAGATCTAATTGCGAAGAACGCGGAGAGTGTATGGGACGTCGTTGGGACGAAAGGTGGTTGGGTGTATATCTCCGGGTCAGTTCCAATNGCGTGCTACTCATCACCGAAGCTGACTTCTGCGATCCAGCTCNTCGAACAAGATGCCTGCAGCCGTAAGAGCTGCCGTCCGTGAAGCTGTAGTGAAGCATGGAGGGAAGACGGAAGACGAGGCTGTTGAATATGTCGCTGCTATGGAGCGTGATGGGAGGTTGATCGAGGATTGCTGGAGCTGAGTGCAGCTTTTCTCATTGAAGCACTACACTTCTTGGGTTTAGTTCTGTACTGGGCGTACATGCGTTCCANCAATTTCATAGCACGATCGCAGTGTCGATTTGTTCATCCAGAGCAACGCTTCGGGTTAGGGTTAAGTGTGGCGTCATCCCAAGCATNGCGTTTCAGNTGAAACGGAAGCAAATGCCAGACTGTCTACAATGACAACCTGACCGAGGCACCTTACACAACTAGTCATGACCGGGATACTAATAACCCTACGTTTCCAAGATTGACACTGACAGTNAATGGTTTGCTCCCCTGTGTGGCTCCTCCCTGAAACAAACAGACTCCCCCTCCACAGCATCCCTGCAGTATATTGGTACTCGCTCATGGTTGTCTCTTTACCTANAGCAGCTACGCACTTTGCGCTTTCACGAACGCCATCATGCAGATCCTGATACTTTTACTGTCATGTCTCCTGACGATGACGACGACGACGACGACGCGGTGGGTGAACGCCGTGCCTCAAATATCCATTTCCCTCCCCAGTAACATTCCAGGGTGAGTATTGTACATCGTCACCGTCCACCTCCCGAACACTGAACCCAATCGTGCATNTGGCAGCATCACAACACCCGCAATCCCAGCGATCACCGGCTCGCCGACGTCTGCGGACGCACCAGATGNGAACGGGAGCAACGTCATCNACTCAGTCTCAGGGTCTACGACGCTGGTCATAGGCGGCGCACCGGGGGCACAAGAGACAGGCCCGACTATCCTCAGCGACACCACGCAGATCATAACAGGCGGACAGGCTACCGGGCAGCAGGGTGTGACTGTAGTAGGGGGTGGCGGAAGCCTTGTTACAAGCACGCCCTACGCGACGTCCACTGCGACCAGTGNGTCTGCGTCGTCGTCTTCGACCAGTGCGTCTGCGTCGTCGTCTTCNACCAGCATTNCGTCATCGGGCGNGTCGTCGTCTTCCACGATCTTGGGGAGCGTTCGGGAGATGTCGATTTCGGCTACGGTNTCGTTGACTGTTGCTCCTGGACAGGTCACGCCCCCGTCGGTCGCGACCCCAGCATCGACTAACGCCAGTACTACNGGAGGGAACAATGCAGCGGAAAAAANTAGGATGACGATTGGGAGTGGAGTGTTAGTGGCNGTCGCAGGTGTGGTTGGTGTGGTTGTGGGTATGGTATAGGGATGGACACAGTTTGTGGACAATTTCAGAATCATGCTCAGTACTTCTGCAGTATCTGTATGTATAGAACACGGGTCAATCTGACAGAGAGTTCTGAAATGGATTTGGAGAAAACCTAGTATACTGGCTTCCACCAGACATCAGCAGTCTCCCGAACACCACCNCCCAATCTCTGCCTCTCGNTTTTGACACCCAACATTAGATACATCCCAATACCCACAACCCTTTGTGTGACCCCCTCTCCTTCAAACACGAACTCAAAAATCGCCTCCGACAACCCAGGCTCCATCATCTCGAACCCTGTCGTATTCTCCCCGTACCCATTCGGGAACAAATAAGGAAACACCGCTCTGAAATTGTGCTCCCCGTCTTCCGGCGAATGCGTGAGGCGGAGGTGGGAAGCCCAGAGTCCCGGGAAGGACGCGTAGAGGTTGGAGTGGGATTCGGATGGGGAGATAGGACCGACGTTGTCGAAGGCGGCGAGGACCTGCGGGCAGTCGGAGGACGTACTTGAAGGTGCGCAGAGTGTGACGGCTTTGTAGCCCTCGTTGGTGAAGGTGCCGGCATAAGTCTCGAGCGTGAATGGCGGTGTAGACGNAGACGACTTATCGCCAACTCTGATCTGCGTAGTGTATGTACGTGTCCACCATCTGTCGCGGGAATCAATCTATTTGTGTTCGCTGCAGATATCTAAAAGCTTACGACGTCTCCGCGTGCACGGGCTTTTCAACTCTGATATTCAAAAGCTCGTCAGCGACTCGGTAGGCTACGGCGTTCGTCACTTTATCCTTCGCCGACGCATTGACCAGCACAACAATCCCGAGTTGATTCTTGGGTGAGAACACGACAAGCGTCGTCACTCCGGGGACTCCGCCGAAGTGCCACACAAACTGTGATCTGCGGTGAGTACGATGCGGGTGACACGCTGCGACGTGAAAGCTTACTTCGTGTCCATAGTACGAATGCCTCGCCCAGCCCATCCCATAGCCGGTGATAGAGAACCCGGTGTCCATAGGCTGTTTATACATGACGGTACTCGGGGTGGTGACCTCCTCAAGGGTGGCAGGAGGGATGATTGAGACATTCGTCGACGGATGTTTTCCGCCACCGAGCAACACTTCCAGCCATTTTGTCTACAAGCCGCATGAAAAGCAACACAAAAGAGGCAGCTATTTGGTTGACTGACCATGTCGACGACGTTGGATATGATCCCCATCGGGCCCGCCACGAGCTCTGACGTGTTGTCCGGAAACCAATACGGCATGCGCCGTCCGGACCTCGTCCAGCCCTGAGACAAGGTTCCCATACCTTCTGCCTTCGTCGCCGAGAATGTAGTTGAATTCATGCGAGCTGGATCGAATATCCGGGCTTGCACGAATTCGACGTATGTCATGCCTGAGTACTTTTTGATGAGCTCTGCGGCTAGCATGAAGAACTACCACGCTCAGTCTGATGATAGTATGCGATATGACGTTTGACATACCTGGTTGCTGTACGACCATTGCTGTCGTAGCTCGAACGAAGGTCGGAGATACCTCATCTTTCTGATGACACTCAGTGGTGAATCCTCGCGCAAGTGAGCGTGATCATGGCTACCCAGAAGCCCCTCTCAGCTCTCTCCTCACACTGGCAGTCTTGACGCCAGTAAATAAAATGTACTTGATACATACCTAGCGATTCCGGAAACATGAGATAGCCCGTCACGAATGCCAGCGCTTTTAGTCGCCCACTCATCCATGAGGTCCCAATCACCCGGTAGCAAGTCTGCGATTTTCGTATACCAATCGAACGTGTTCACGCCACCAGGCAGCGGAGTGACGTTCCTACCCTGACCGAAATCGTCCATCAAGATACCCAGCGCAGCAGACGCAAACGCCTTCGAGCAACTCGCAAGTCCAAACAGTGTCTGTGAGCATTGAGCGTCGGCGAGCACATGAGTCAAAAAGTCAACATGATGCAGATGCTTACATCCGCCGTCACATCCGCACCATCCTCCGACCTCCGCCCCCACGCGCCGTGTGCGACGCGACCTTCATACACGACGCCCAACGCGAGACCGGGGACGTTCTCCTCCTCCCTCAGCTTCTCGACGAAGCGCGAAAGCTCCGGAGAGATGATGGGGCCCTCGTTCCCAGTTGTCGCGAAGGGTTTCTGTTGTCCTCTGACCCATCCTGGAAACTGTATAGCCAATACAATCGCTAAGTTCAAGTACATGGATGGAATAGCTGACCAGGGTCGCCTATCGCTCTGACCCCTCACGTCACTCACGTCTCCGATCGAGTCACTGTTGATAAGCAACCGTGACCGTGGGCAATGATGCGATAAGTCATTTTCGGATGCTTTGGACGCTGAGAGCAGTCAGGCCCTGTTCGGGAGCTCTAGTACAGTCGAGTACAGTCGAGTACCGTACATTTCGGACAATTCCGCAACTCGAGCCACCCAAGCGCGCGAATTGAGCTCGAGTTGTCACAAAATGTCACAGATGGGTAACAGTGTTACGATCGCAACATCTCCGCTGTGTGATCACCCACCGCTGCTCAGAGTTGAACACGACACCATGGTATGCATCCGCGTGGAACCGTCAAAGACTCAGAAGTGTTACAAACACGCGTGCGCTCTATTCTTTTCCCTTTTCCTTTCCCTTTTCCTTTCCCTTTATTTCCCGTTNTTCCCTT
>SGPM01000198.1:0-42585 GCA_004802725.1 Antrodiella citrinella | reverse complement strand
ANATGNGNGNNGTNTGTGCNNGCTCAGCTCANCTGGNCGNCNCCTGGTGACGAACAAAACGCTCTGTGAGCGCTTACACGTGGTCGTGATCTTATTCTTAAAAACACGACGCGTTCGCACTGGCAGAACCTTCCAATTTGCTATGACGAGGGCATTGATAATCCTCATGAGAGTGCTAGTGTTCCCAATAAGAACTCCGTGGTTTATAACAACAACAATCAACATCTCTGTTCGAAACGTACATGGTTCAAACAATACCCCAGGCTGTTCTTACACGTCAAACGAGTTCCCAAGCTTCCCCAAGCCCTTCTTCCATCAACCAGAGCTCGTTAAACGGCTCTCTCGCAGAGAGGATCCGTGAACCAAGGAGAAAATCAAGAGTGAAAGTGACTGGCTGTGGGGTGTTTTCTCCCGCCGGACAAACTACCAAGCCCCGCCCAGCAATTTCGACGAACACGAGGGGTTTCGTCGTACCGATCGTGACTTGCACTTCGTCACTCCCTATCATGATTGTCCCGTTATGCTTAGGGTCTACGCGGGAGACGCGGTATGACATGCGGTCTGTCTTGGATGCAGCGACCTCGCACCAATATACGGTGGGATCTGTCACAGAGCGTATGTAGTATCTGCAGGAAAAAGGATGCATGAGAACACAGCAAAAACTCCCGAAAGATATGACTTACAACTGCCCGCTCACAAGGTCTCGTTTGGGATCGGAAGGAATAATGGTGAATCCTGGGGNGCCAACGCCGTTGATGAGCGTAAAAAATATCTGGTCTCGGAGCTGGGGAGAGCCTTGAGCGTCGGTGAGCGTCGCAGCAGCGTCCGACAGGGTTCTNTGCGTGTAGAACTGGGAGTTCTTGCGACTGATGCCGTCGCGGATCTTTGAAGACGCGGATGTGCTGACGGCTCTCCACCACAGATCTGCNACNGTNCGAGAAGCNAACACAGCNACGNAGGTGAAGNCNCTGTNANNCTGTAAATNGANATTGNNGATGAGCNCTACAACAANANNANNAANNGGNGTCGGACNNACGTGNTTCACGTATGCGTAGAAAGGGGANTGAGAATATGCCATGNNTNNGGTNAAGTAGCGCGGANAGACTAGAGATNGTCTGCTNNACCTTCNGGNCCNTTATAGCCGCAATGGTNAGGGNAGCCATCACGAATGNAACCAAGGTTTGGACCTNATGCNTNCTCCAGGTCAACAAAGCATGCTTTNCANCTGTCAANTAANAGGAACCCGCCNCAGNAACCATACCAGGTNGGANCCACCAAGCATGCANCTGNCAGGTCACTNCTGCATTTNCGACTCGTGAGCAATCGTCGCGTCGTCGTCNNAGANGTNAATGGNATTCTGNAGGCCATATTGNAGCGCAACTCNANATCGCATGATTACANTATCGANTAAAGCTGTNCNGAAATGAGANAGTGCGTGAANATGNGAACAACAACACGCACCTANGTATTATGTNTGCGCCAGCCNGNCTTCACNCTCNTCACCTATGGCTTGATTNTCCCAAATGACAACCTATCNACNCCTTCACCCTCNCGNCCAATNCCGCCAGACCCCAAGAATNTCTTCGTCACTNAGCCTNTCCAGTCGCACAAGCTCCCTTCGCACNTANCTGACCANAGTCTCCATCAGCTCCGGATANGCNACATACTTGTCTGCATCTTCCGGACTGTAGTCATGCACTCCGCTNCCGTCATCNCGCTTCTCCTCCACCTCTANNCCAACNTCATCCAGNTTCTTCACACTCTCCACCATCCCGCCGACCAGNTTNATACTCCTCCGGAAATACTGATCCGCGTTGGGAGAGCNTGGGTAGACAATGCCCCGAGCACCACGTCCACCGAGGAAGTTGCGCCAGATAGCACCAGCCATTTCAAGGTCGGAGGTCGCAGGCGTGGCAAGCGCAAGGTCGAAGGACATGCCAAGGCCGGCCCACTGCTCCTTGAAGATTTTCATCTGCCGGGTGACGATACGTTCCGGCGCNTTCCCTCGCGGCCTCNTCTTGCCAGTTGACGTCAGTGGTTCGATCTCACCGTTCGCGTCGGGTATATTTGGATTTTTGTAGAAGGTCGGAGTGGGTACCGGACGGGCAGAACGCGCTCGGTTGTTTGGTTGTAGAACAGCGCGGACGCGTGCTTCGACGTCCAAGAAGAAATGATCGATGAGCCCTTGGATGTGGTTACGGGCCTCGGATTCGGGGAGTGCGCGCAGACGGACGGTGAGGAGCCAGACGTGGAGGTTGGTGACTGTGAACCAGGACTGGAATGTTGGTGGCATGTGGCACTCTGAAGCAAGATGAGATGCAATGTAATTCAGTAAGTTGAAAAAGAGCGTACCCTCCTGCCAAAATGACATATCTTGGTCTGGCTTGACAGAACACAAAGACTCATACATGAACAAGGCCCTCCGCGCCGCGACCTGCTTCTTGCCACCGTACCCAGTGAACCGCGTCAAACCGACGAACGCACGCATCAGAGTCGGATTTTGTTTGAGTATCTTGGTGAGCCATGTTTGCTGCGATGCCGGCGTTGGAGACGACTGTTGCGGTGGTTGAGTTGGAGGGACAGCGGAAGCGAGAGTACGCCGTGGAATGTGAAAATGAGTATTTGAGCGCACATGAGCTGCTCGAAGATGGCGAAGGAGTAGAGTACGAGGAACCATGGCGTTCAAGACACCCACAACAGCCCACAACTCTTGGATAGATGGCTTGAATGAGTGATGTTCACGCCGCACGCTTCACGGTACTAACTTGATTCTTGTAACATATTGTCATTAATAGTAACTTGGCAGCCAGAAAGACGCTCGATTACATAACACTCATGAACGCTCGAGTCTGAAGCTTCTGAAGCTTCGACGTCACGGTCCAGCAGAAGCTCTATACCCTTGATTTTTGAAACCCATCATCCCCTTTCATGTTTGTCATCACCTCACGGATTCTTTGCCTACCTAATCCACCACGCTATCGTGACAGATCAGTACAAGAAGCGATGTAGTTTCATATTGAAATAAATACAAGGGTAACTCAACAGCAGTAGTTTACATTGTCTCTGCAGGCCAGCCTGCGCATCCGAGTGATCAGTTATCGAGGCAAGTTCTCGCTCCGGAACACATAAAAATACAACATAATGAAGGTGCTTCACGTTCACTTTGGAGGCATTGCTACGGACGTTGTAAGCACTGGCACATGGGCCATGATTGTATCGTTGTCAGAGCGTACCTCAATGTTCAGGTTGCGAGAGAATGTGGTGCATTTCTATGACACAGGCTTGTGCACGTGAACGCAACCACTCGGCAAATTCAATGTAGCATGTCTTTGCGGTATGACTGCGAGGCATGATTGGCTTGTCCAGTCGTGCACTGGTCCTGATCTGTGATGCATATGTTGAGTGTATGCCAATATTTCGGTCCAGATGATTACTGACCTTGTTCAGATGTTTACAGTACGCTCGCTTATGTTGTGGTTGAAATGTGATTGGTGGCAATTTGCGACGCAACAGTGGAATTGATCCAAGAATACGCGACATTCGCCCATTTCCGTCCTAGTATGCAGGATTTACAGGTCAGTTTGTGCTGCGTTCTATAGTAGTACTAACGTGTACAAGCATAATACGTGCCTCGAAAGGGTGTATGCTCACGAAGACATCTTGTATCCATACTGACACAATGAATGGGTCCACTGTCGGATCGTTATCGAGCATCAGCATCAGCCTCTGGAGAGAGATTGATTTCATTGTGAATCGGATCCGAGTTACTCGCTAAAAGGGATACTGACGTTGAACATGTTGCAGAATGAAGAAATTTCTGTCGCGACCTCGTCGAAGGGACAGTATTGGATGCAGCCTTCATCCAACACCGAGGTCACATTGACACGGGTCTCCGAACGAAATTGGCCAGGAACGCAGTATCGCAGCGCCTCACTTTCTTGATCGGTCCTCTTACGTCAAAAGGCGATATGACTGTTGCGCATGAGAAGCTGATGAATCTGCAGAATCGTCTGGGGCTGCAGGACGACACTTTGGACGGATTGAGGATTGTCGAGGATCTTATATACATGATGCAGTGCCTAATAAGCGGATGGAAGAAGGTTTTTTGAGGACACGCAATATGTAGAAGATCGAGTAGATCACCCACATAGTATGTATCTTGAAGCATCAGCTTGCTGTAGTGCGTATCGACCGTTGCATCCAAGTGTTCAACCATGTTGGCCACTATCGGATCAAAAAACCCTACTTGCACCAGTTGGGTTGTTCTCTAGAATCGAAGATAAATATGGCCATGATGAGTGCAATGACGGGACGAACTGTTCGGTTGGTCTCGGTAATGGCACCTTCCAAAGCCGCGGTTCGCACACTCCAAAAGTTGCAGCATTTCATAACGACATTGGAGGAGATGTGTTCAAGAGCTTGCCAGCTACGACTGATTTCCTGGGTCTTATCCAATGTTGGGGTAACCTTACATCTCCAGCTTGCCGGAGGTCTAGCGGCATACAAAGATGTACTACACCATCTCTGTTCGTCTACGAAATTTGCAACAAACGGAGATTGGCCCGCCTTGTACTTGACAACTAGTATTTCGTAACATCAGCATGACTCTATAGGGTTACTGAGAAAACATACGCATGTCATCCGTTGTTCTCCTCACAGCAGCAGTGTTGCGCACAATCCATTCTTCCAAAACGATATGTTGTTGACATTGTAGTAACCCGTTTGTCTCGACCAGCTTTGAATTATTCCTTCAGGCGCGTTCATGTGAACAGGTTTTGAGTGTATGCGCACCTTCTTGTACAAGTCCAGAGCGAGATCACGACGTCCAAACCACCATCGCATGTCGGCAACAACCAGCATGAGGAACGGAGAGCGTGGATACACAAACTCAAGGAGGTTCTCCCACTCAGTCGCTGCTCGTGCCAAAGTAACAAATCTTCCGGTCGGAGTGTGAGAAAGTCTCATGACCTCGCTGAAGTGGCGAGGTAACATGAAATTCGGATTGTGATGTGGATTGCCTGCAATCTACGAGTGACATTGATTAGTCTCGGCGCAGGATGTGGTACAATGCCGGAAATGCCGGATATCGTACCGGTGGGTCGACATCGACTGCAGTTCTTTCTGTGTTATAGAAGAATGCGACCGGTGTCACGTTATAGGCAGTATAATCAGCATTAACAGCCATCGTTGGCGGGATGCCAAAGCAGATATGTAGGCGTTGATGCCGAGACCGTGAGGCCAACTGTGGCGTAGCGAGTTGTCAGGTATGTGCAGCAATGCATAGGCTCGCATGCGGCATACGCACCGATTGTGTTACTGTGTTAGAGATTATTTTATCAGAGAGGATGAGAATTGTGGAGGGGGGAAGGGGAAACAAAGAGAAGTACAGTTGCAATCGCGCGAGGGGGTTTATATTGGACCACATATCATGCACCCGTCTATGTCCTAATGCCTTGTTAATATATGTTATTGTTTTTCGTTACTAGTATGGTGTTGCCAAAGACTCACATCTTACGGAAACCATGGAACCGAAGGACAATGTCGATTCAAAAGCACCACGCCGTGACCCTTTGAGTGCATTGTGGCAGCCGGGCGTTCGAGATCAGTATTTGTTCTTCGGAAGGCAAAAGATTGGCATCTTACGGAACCTCAGTTGAGGCTGTGGAAGGTCTATACAGACTCAAAGTACCATGACCCTTGCGGAAAATGTACATTGTGGAGGGTGTGTTTTGGGGGGCATCTTGTTATTCTTCGTCGCTATGGGGTTACTGACACAGATGGTATTAATGTACATTAATATATATACACACCGAAAATCGCACCTTACGGAAAATATGAATACAATGATGATATGACTCAACAACCACGCTCTGACCCTTTCAGCAGTCAGAAGCGTGATAATTCTCCAAAAGTACTTTTCTAAGAAATCTGATAGATACAACTTTCATGTCGGGTGTACGAAGTCATCAGGGAGTCCATACAAGGTGGGGAAGGATTTTACCATTCCCACACAGTTCGACACCTCCAGAGCAAGGAGTGACTGCAGTCTGCTCACGTCGCCGTTTCTGGCCTCTCTTATCTAGTAAGATGTCAAACGATATTGTGTGTACGCGCACAATAGATCAACAGACCTTGTTGAGATTTTGAATGTAGTGTGACCGAAGTGTACCCAAAGGTGATATGCAGATTGGTGGAAGGCCATGCCGTATCAACGGTATTGATGAGAGCAACCGCGCTATTCTGCCATTTCCGTCCTATACAGAGCTTAGAAACACCTTCATTTCGACGAAAAAACAAACATACCTCGAAAGGATGGATTGTGATGAACGACATGGTGGGACCACGCCGCAGCTGCGAATGGGTCGATGTCGTCCCGACGAAGCAGAGCCTATTCCATGGTCAGCATCTGGTCCGGAATAAGCCGTCCTGCACGTACGTTGAAGCGAGAACAGAAAACGCTTAGTTCAACATCAACGTCGTTGAAAGGACAGAATTGAATAACGCCGCGTTGAGTATTCACTACGACGGTAGAGCGAGATGTTCCACGTGTAGTACCAGCGTTGACATAAGAGATGCTATCCTCGCCTTGCGGTGATTTCACTTGCAAGACCTGCGAAGTACGCATGAGCGTCCTATGTATGTCGCATATCAGGTTCGTTGAAAGAATTTGTTGTTCGGGATCTCGTTGCGTAAACGCCAATACCGCTTCCAGAGCCTAGCTCAAGTCAGGTTTGTACTCTGGCTATCATAGAACATTAAAGATGAGCACCTTATGTGTATCTTGTAAGATTGAGATTGCATCATCCAACTCCCGGACCGTTCCCTCTTCGATGTAGTGCGCTTGCGGCAACATTCGCAGGTTTATTTCTCGAATCCTATCGAATCCAATTGCAGCTATTTCATAGATGACCTGCATTGGGTGGAGCGTCAGGCAATGGTTTACGAATACAGGAATCATACATACGTCTTCGCTGAATAGGCAGACACCCTCAAGCGCAATTGTGTGCATGCAGAAGAAGTTGTAGTATCTGCGGCAGATTTCCGTATGAATGCCCCTCTCCCAAACTTCGTGGATTTGCGCCATCACTAAAGCCTCCTCTACTATGAGGGAAGGTAGAAAGTGTGTATCGTATATCACTGTTGATCGCCATCCTTGACCAGGCACGATCGTGAGTACAGACCCGTCCTTATAGGCGTCCACTACATTGTCGTGTGTTAGACTCATCGTTGCGAATGAAAGTTCTTCGGACTCACGTATTTCACCTGTCTGTCTCCACACCGCAGAGCGAGCTGCACGTATCCACCGCCCCAACGATACATCCCCACATTCTGCGTTCGCCTAGAGCAATTTCATGAAACTCTGCGACGTCATAGATTGATGACGCCACACTGAACTCACCTCTTCGTACAACTGAATGGCAGTTACCTTGCTTCCGAGACGCCATCTGACTTCGGCCACTTTGCATAGAAGGAAAGGCAGCCTGAAACCTTGCTGAATCAAGCCTTCCCAAAGTCTGGCTGACGATGCCACAGCACGCAGATCAGATGGATCGAAGTCGAGGGAACGAATGAGATCGGCATGTAGCAAAGCATCGAGGGTATCTACGTGTGGTACCTCCTATAATAACAGCGAGTGTAAGCATTTTTTGCAGGAATCGGAGCACGATGCACGTACACTAAATTTGAGATTGCGGAGGACCGGGATATCGCTAATGGCGCGCTCGAGAGAAACGTCCGAATCCTCAATGTGGTCGGATGTCGAGCCATTGTGAGAGGTGCTTTCGTCGGTCATATCAGGTTGCGCATAGATGATGTGGTGAGATGTTACTCAGGTCACTGGGAATCTCAAGGTGTGCCGTAGACCGTGGTGACATAGTACTGGGGCCGGTACTAGTACTACGTAGATTGTTGGCTGGCATTGCCTTTGGGCCTTCGGTAATACGCGGGCCTGGGAACTTGTCAAGGGCGTCAGTGATTTGTGAGTCGACGAAAACAAACAGCTCTCCGATCTCAGCCAAACAAATAGTAGAAGTTAAAATTATCTACAGGAAATACATTCGCAGTTCCTTAGCAGCGGTTTCTCAAAGTCGCTCCGAGCATTCGAAATGGTCGAGGACCGTCCAAGTCGTTCCGGGCCCGAATGTATTAAGCGTACACTTGGACCGTTGAATGCCCTCACTACGATGTCTAACGCTCTGTCTGTTTTTCTGGAGTTTCAAGGAGGTTGAATGGGTGCGGATGAGGACTCGGAGGACGCATGGAAGACTGTCCACGACGTTCACAGTTCTGCCGTGGCACTAACCCTTCTCCCGTCATCTGAATCGAATCTTAGTCCTTGGCTCACAACTTCGAAGCTTCGCGTCTACCTTGACTGTGTGTTCATCAATGTCTGCACCAAGTTTTGTGCAATTTTCCTTTCTGTCATATCTAGTGTCTACATGTTCCTGTTGTACAAAGGTGTCTTGTTCGCGTTCAATACATGTACGGCGCCGAATACCTCGTTCCAAATATCCCCTCTTGCTTGGCCTTGATCTCTACAAACACTGAATGAGCGGAAGAAAAAAGCAAGTCACGAAGTCAACATACGAAGAGCAAGATGCTTGGAGAAGAACCTTGCCCAAGCAAAGTTCCCTGTCAATACATAAATCAATTTCAACGTCCGAAGGACCAGATATAGCCGACGTACCAGCCATATACCACAGACCATCCGTACCGAGCTCCCTCCAACAGCCACTGATTTCACCTTCCTCGTTAATACCCCACACTTTTGGGATTCGGTCTGCGACGGCGTCCCCTACGATGAGGCGGACGGTCTCACGTGGGTCACCAAACCTATCAAGAGACTGAGATACCTCTCTAGACTGGAAACTAGGCGGTACATACCCTGTGGCAAAAAGGACGACGTCTGCTTCTACGGTGCTGCCGTTGGAGAATTGTAGACCGGTGGGCGTGTATCGTTCTAATTGCGCGTCGTTCTTGAGCTTGATCTTCCCATCTATGATCATTTGGCATGCACCGACGTCTATCACGCGAGTAGGTAAATGGGGAGATTTTGACGGGTGGGATATGTTGCGCACCTAGGTAGTATCCGCCACCCCGCTTCAGACCAGACCAGAGTAGCCCACTGTCATCTTCACCCATATTGGTCTTGTACCCAACGGCGTGAAGGTCGTCGATCAGCTTCCTAGACGTCATCGTTTAACGCGTAGTTGCATGACAGCAGCCAGGAGAATGTGAACGTACTTGTCAGCCTGCTTGATTGCCTGCGCCGCAAGCGCGCCAAGGAGCTTTCTGAACTTGATCGGTAAGGAGTCGTTCAAACGGTCGACAACATCCGTGGGTGGCCCGCCTTCCCAGTATACCGCTAAGTACGCATTTTTGTTAGATCTGGAAGCATGTACTTGGTCATGACGCACGTTTCATCAGTCGGGGCATGCCTTCCTTGGTGGTCATGATGTACGTCGAACTGCGTTGGAACAAAGTGACGTCTAATTGCACTTATTTAAGTAACGAGTATAATAGGAGACGCGAACAACGAAGACGTACCAACACCATGCTCGGCATAATCTGCAGCTACGTCGTGGGCTGAAAAGCTCAAATCATCAGCTAAAACATCCCTCCAAATACGCGTGTCGAACGAAGTACCGGATGTACAGGCTCCCACTACTACGACTTTCTTGCCTAAATGATCTTTGGCGCTGTGATGTTGCGAAGAGTGGAGCACTTGTCCTTTGAAAGTATCCTGCAATCCATACTTTAGAAAACGGGTGCGTAGGATAAATTGTGACATACCCTTCCTGGAAATTGAGGCATCTTGATCTGTCCGCCCCCGAATCCTAGCGCAAAGATAACGTGGTCCGTGGTCATCACCCTCTCTTCGCCCGTCTTCGTGCTCTTGATGGTGACAGACCATTTTCCAGTCGTGGCATTTCGTTTAGCCGAGGTCACGGCTGACGCATTCCAGACATTAAGTTCCATGGCCTTTGCATAGTATTCAAGCCAATCCGCAAGCTTCTTAGCGGGAATGTAAACGGGCCAGGTGGACGGGAAACTGCGAAGTCGTCAATTTTTAAGAACATGAAAAATGGAATGAACATACGGAAGATACGGCATATGATCGAACCCTTTCAAGAAGTGTCAGTGAATAACAATTGGTACTACGACTTGAGTCACTCACATATAGGATCGTGCAAACAAAGCGCCTCGTACCGACCTCTCCAGGTATCACCAACTCTATCACTCTTGTCCACTAGCAGCGTCCGCACACCCAAACATTTCAGCCTTGCCGCGAGATCAAGTCCGGAATGTCCTGCGCCAACAATGATCACCTCTGGATCCACACCTTCGAACGCTTGCTCACGTCGACGAGATTCCTCCCATTTACCGTGGTTGGGCTCGAAGGAACGGAGAAGTCCCGCCCTCTCAGGGTGATTCTTGAGAGCCTCTAAATGGGTCGCAAGGATGAAGGCTTTCCAACCTGACGAAGAAGGCAGAAGGAACGCCACTCCAAGACCCTCTCCGACTTTGGTCTGGAATGAGAACTGGACGCGCACGAACTGCAATCCGGGAAAGAACTGATGAAGCGCAGCCTCTACCACCTTGTCCCCTCTGACATCGAACTGAATTTCGTCGTCCACATTGACGACTCTATCAGCCAAGAAAGCCCGAATCTGGTCCTCTCCGTGGAATGTCCGCATATCCCACGTCAAGGCAAAGAGGTCGCGCCACCAGCCTTCGGAATGTATACAGTCCAGGATCTTTGAGACATCCCTACTTCGGACGGCGTGTGCGAAAGCAGCGAGCCAAGTGCGCGCAACATCTGTGACGTCTAGATTGGGGGGAAAGGGACTTGTGAGACGATCAGATATGGGAAGGTAGGGGATGGGAGACATGGCGTGCTGACTCGAAGTGAGGGTCAGTGAGGAAGTTGTGCAGGCCACCCCCAGATATAGGAGGCCACATACCTGAAACTCACGCAAGGAGAGTTAAATATGGAATGCTTGATACTTATAAGTAAGTATAACTGTATACCACGCTTCTTCGTTCCCGTCAAATGTTTGACAATGAGCACCGGGACGTACATCGTATCTTCGGCCGGAAAATTGTCAATTCCCACGCCGTATGTTTCACGAAAAGACGAAACGTCAGAGATAAGTACATTACACTGTCGTCCTCCGAGTCAGGCAGGCACTTGGTACTATTAGCTGCTCATACTTGAAACAGTCACAAATCGAGTCTCCTTCCGTACTATTCCAGCCCGTCTGTGACCTGTAGGCACTGTCGAACGCTCCGCTTCCGCGGGCTTCTGCCAACCCATTTATGTACACTCCTCTACAACATTCACGTTCTACAAATTCACCATTACTACTACCTGGCGTTCGCACACGATGGCGTACTTGACGGCGAGAATGCAACATGGGAAGAATTCCTGACTGTTGCGACACGGTCGATACATCCGACTCATCAGCAGATGTAAAGAAAAGAGCTGATTAGTGACGACACGCACCTTGGTAGCAGGGATGCACAAAAGCGGTCAAAGACCCTCAAGATCAGCCGGTAACCCCTCAAGACCTATATACTTGGGGAAGAGGAGATCGTCCTCTGAATCCGAACTCGCCGGTGATGTTGCCGTGCTCCTTGGAACAGGTGCCACGAACATGCGAACGAGTGACTCTACCAACACAGTCTCTAGTTGAAGAAGAACGTTTGCAGGGAGCCACGTCGGGGGGATCCAAGCCGAGTACAAACTGTGGCTACCCGGCAGACTGATATCCAGATTATGCTCCTCTCTGAGTAACTTGCCAAGCGCGTAGAAGAGAGGGCAACCCTTTTTGGACACGCCAATGCAATGCTCCGTCTGCAAAATAATGTTACACTGGTCAATACTGCAAGCACGAGGAGCCTTAGACAGGAACCTACAGAAGTAGACATGGACGCGGAAGTGAAGACATCGCAAATTTCCCTTGGTGCATTCGTAGCAGCACCGGGATAGATCGAGGCCATGATGATCGCTTCGCAATGACAAGGCCCGCCCATCGTTTTGAGCGCACCGACGTCCAATTGAGAAATTACGTCTTTTTGATGAGCCCAGCGGTTTCCCACATCCCGATAACCTTCGTGACCTCAGAAGAAAGATCCGATTGTTCGACGACGGGTGACTTGAGGCTAATCATGTGGACCGTGAAAGGCACTTCAGAGCGGAAGATAGTCCTCTTGAGCAAGAATTCGGTTCCGAAGTAGATGACGGTGAACGAGGCGAACGTTCGCATAAATTGCCTGCAAGGCTCGGGAAAGTCGTCTAGAGAAACAAATTACATCGGTGAGGTGTTCCTGCGGTGCCAAGTCACACACTCACCGATGTGGCTGTCGAGATCACTATCCAAAGTGACCGATTCGTCCTCAAGCTCGCGGACCTCGTTCGGCGAGACCAGAGCCTTGTAACGGTGGATATCTAGGGGGAAAGCAGTCAGTAACAAGACCGTCGACACCTAGTAGTGTTGACCATATCTTCCAACAGCTTCTGCAAAGATTTGTTCTCCCAAAACTGTCTTGGGATGGCTTTGAGCAAACCGTAAATCGCAACCAAGTACCCTCAGATTACAACAAAATCCGAGGACTTCAATGCGTTCTCCATACGTTGCATGTCCTGTACAAGAGCATCAGCAAAAGCGAGAATGGACGTCCCCTGGATCAGGTATTCAAAGCCGGACTGTCCGTCACTGTGCTGACGTCGGACATTGCTGAATCAAGGAACTTTTGAAATGATACCATCAACTTGCGAGGTCGGGCGAAACACAAACTCTAGTATGTCGACTGAATCTGTGAGAGGCTTCCAATCACAAAGTCCTGGCGGTGGGGGAGGAGAGTTTTTGGGAGTGTTCGGCAAAGCTGTAGGTATGAAGTAAAAATTCCAGATTGCAGTGCGTTTTTTTTGAAATCTTGGTACAGTTTTGACGAACAATGAACGCTAAGAGAGCATCCCGGTGCTGATATTCGAGTTCGTGATTTCCGCTTCGCTTGAGTTGCGCGCAAAGGCGGAAACCATGCAAGCACGCTTCGACATATTTCGGAAAGCCACCAATTTTGGCATCTGCGTCTTTGCTGAAGAGTCGTAATGAGAGGATGCAGTCAACAGCTTTGATAAAATGGAAAAAGGGGCGCTTACTATAGCATTTCCACCGTGGAGATGTTAGCCTTAGCGTTGATCGTAACTTTGTCGACAGTGGCACCGTCAAACAGCTTTTTGTAAGGGTTTCTGGAGACGAATAAAGAGGAAGGTTTCAGAGATGAGCTGCAATGGTGAAACATCACGGTCAGGAGAATTATGGCGCGGCTGAGCTATGCCACCGACAGCTGAGGTCTCGACGATGCCAACGACGGATCTTCCGCTGGTGCTTGCATTTCCGCTGCGTCGTCAGTTTCCATGTTGCGTACACTGTGTCAGTGTCATATACAGTCAGATTTGACGACAAGACATCCATCCATGAGCTATGTTCCGTACCTCTCAACGACAGTCAGATGGTTGTCGCCCGAGGAGAGTTCGGGATCAAAGCCTGAGACAGCCACTACGCTATCCGGATTCCCTCCACGACCACGAGCGAGGATGGCAGAGAGATGATTGAGAATTTTCATGTGCTTCTTTCCAGTGCCAGAAGATCCGTGCGATCCCTTAGCGGAGACCTGGTTAATATTGTTGACCGAGGAGTTCCAACCAGTATTTTTGGGATGCATTTGGTGATGGGCGAGAGACAGAAGAGTAACCAGACACGAAGGTATTTCCGAGTCAAACGTTGACTGATCAGTGGAGGAGCGGAGATGGAATCCCACAAAGGCCGCCGAAGGCGCTAACACTCCCAAGCCCGACCCGGCAGTGCGCTCCTTCCTCGACGTTCAGACTGGCTACTACTCATGCCACAAAAATTGAAAGTCCAACCCCTTTTAATATCCCAGTCTGAATATTACTAGTACTAGTACAGCACCAGTGAATTATAACAAGTACGTCTATGCGACATCATTTGTGACGTTGTTAGCGATTTGACACTCGAACTCCAGTGCATACTGAATACATGGATCCAGCCTCGATAACTAATCCAACTCCAATTTGCGAGAACGATGCCGCGGAACTAGCAGGTACAAGTAACGACGTACATCCTCTCAATCTCCTTCCACCTGAGATCCTCGCCCAGATCTTCTACCTCGTCCACACAAACATATATCCCTACCTGCTCTTCGACAATTGCAATCCTTACAAGTGGATCAACATATCGCACCTGGCGTGAGCTTGCGTTAGATATGCCAAGATTGTAGGACCTGATATATGGACCGCACGAGGCCCGAGCTCATCGACGCCTGTCTTGCACGGTCAAAGACAACCTCTATGGCTGTTTCTCTTACTAATACCCCGGCAGGATTTTCTGAAATTTAACACCATATCGTGGCTGCGGTCCTTCGAGCTCATACGCTGTGCGGTCACGTGACGCTCCCTGCTCTTACAGCTCTGAGCGACCATTTTCCGCCATCCGCACCTCGTCTGCAAGTCCTTGACGTCCTTATGCCACAAGCACACATAAAGTTAGTGGACGACCGTCCCAATTTTTTTCGACCAGTACGCCATGCCGTCTTTGACAGAATTGATGATTATCACGTAGACTGGGCAAGGATCGTCTTGCCTCGCTCGTTGACGCGTTTACATGCGTTTACATTCACTGGGCAACCGATAGCATCTATTTCCGATGTGAGCCACGTCTTAGGACGACTCCCCTTCCTCCGAACGTTATTCCTGTTCGGTTGGTTCTCACCGCCTACGCCCAATTCCGCGAGGATAACCCCTCCAATACCGTTACACGATCTCCAAGATTTGGAGGTCATGGCACCCTTTTTCATGCCCGCCTACTTCAAGTTGTTGGATGCTTTTATTTTTGCGGCATCCGCTTGAATCAAGATCTCCTCATCCAGTTTCGGGACGACTACCGCAGTGGTGATCAGCATCAGCACAATGCTTACCTCCGGCATGGATGCAAACGAGAGGATTCCCGTGGATAAATTGTCCATATCGTACGAGTCGCTCGCACTGACCAGGAGACCTCTGGATCCCCAGCCCCATCCACTCTGTTGCACCTCATTTTGTCTTGCGTGCCTGAGACGATCGGCATGATGTCACGCCCGTGGTAGAAACTCAGAACACTTTCTTCCGGGAGCTCTGTTCCAAACTTCCTCTGAATAATGTCATAGTACACGACATACCTTACCAGCCATCGAAGCTTTGGCTCGCGCTTTTCAGTGTACTCAGGTATGTAGAGACGGTGCATCTTCACGGGTGCGACGAGCTAGTTCACGAAGAGATTACCCTCCTCCTGTTCACCTGCTTCCACTCCACTTCCCAGAATCCGGCGCGAGGCATTGTCATGCCTCGTCTGCGGCATATCATACTGCAGGACGTCAAGTTCAGGGGATTCTATGGCCCGGAGAACTCGGAAACCTCTAGGTACTATTACCGCTTTGTGGGTGCACTGAGGGAAGTGATCGCCTTGCGCCGGGACCTGGGCAGTCCCGTTGAAAAAGTCACTATCAAGACATAGATACGCTGGAGGAATTCGTCTCCGTACATTGGGACGGGGATCTCCTAATCCGCGGACTCTAAGAACAGAATTATCGCCAGGTGCGGCGGTATGATCGTCGGAACCGTGACTAGAGGTATATATCACAGCCGATGAAATTGACATCTGGCATACCTGACGAGCAGGACAAAGACGTGAGTGGGGAGCATGGTTTCTGCAAATTGTGTCGTGGTATACCGAAAGGAACCTGGAATTGTTGCAGTAGAATCATTTTCCATGAAGGATAAGTTTGATGAGTTGTCACCGTACAGATCTTAGACCGAGCGGTCGCCGGCTTAGGGATTGACCGCGATGGAGACGACAATGACATCCGACTCGATAATCAACAACATGATTGATCAGACCGTTCAGACGAAGAGGGCCATGCATGGTAGGTGCAGTTTGTGAGTCCAGAGTGCAGAACTCAAGCGGTCCCTATCTCAGGCCATAGAAACGAGCTTGTGGAGAGCAGTCGCTATTGATCGTATTCCGTCAGTGGAAGTTATCCGAAACTGGATGCAACTGGATGAGATTTGATAGAAATCAAAGGCATGATGCGCACCTGCGTTGATACCTCGCGTTGACGCGGGGGTCAAAATGGTCCTTGCGCATACCAATACATCAGTGACGAGAGGACCCTCTCCTCCATATGCTAACGAAGCTTCCACGCAGGATATCGTGAGAAGTGAGAAGCTTAGCCTGAGCTTTCCGACTATTGTCTGCGAATCGTTGTGACGAGTCGTGAACTATGCCACGCACATATGCATGCTGCCTACGTCGACGATCACGACATTGACTGTGGTGAAGTGATGCTCGGCAAGGATGCTATCGTATTGTGAACAGCGTGTATAGTACAAAGACTCGTCGCGCATACTTGATTTAGCTCAGATACCGAGTTCATCGCCCCCGGGAAGGGAACATCCGAACAAATGCTGATCCACTTCGCCCAGGAAGACATAACAGCGAGAATACGTGCCTCATGTGCATGACGACGGCAATACGCTGTTGCCTAAGCCGACTAGTAGCCATCTATTACATCCCAGGGATTAGTAGGTCAGTTTAGAAAGATAAGAAATGGACGCACGTGGTTCGGAGTAAATCATGATCAGTTCAAGTTGAGCACACGGCCGGCGGTAGTAGCGGAAGTGCATCACCCGGTCCGCGTCGAGAAGCACCGACGGTTACCATACGTTCGCCATGAGTACTTCTGAGTTGACTTGTGCTCGGAGTGAATTATGTGCGGAAATGCGCGAGGTTTGAAGGGAAGTGCGATCTGATGAAGACAGAAACCGGGAAAGGGCGATGCAGGCCGATCAAGCCACAACATAGAAGTTATGTTGCGGAATCGAAGAGGGATTCAAAAAGTACTTATCTGGGATGTGGTTCAGACCAGATATGCTATTCCCCGACCCCATCTTACACCCACTTCACCTCCAAATGACCGAGTCATTAGCCTTGCTGCAAGCGCGACTGCACATCGTCAGCACGGAGCTGCAGAACATCCAACGAGATCTGACCAACGCAATTGTACTCCGACGGAAGCTGGAGGTGCGACGATACGAGAACGAGGCAGTGCAGGAGGTACGTGTCCATGAAGTATATCATTCGAGCATGCGAGGCTGAAGCGTAACGCAGGACATGGAAGCGCTTCCAGCAGGAAGCGTAGTGTACAAGCAAGTGGGGAGTGGGTTGGTGCAACAGAGCGTGGAAGATATCAGGAAGAATGTGCGAACACGAATGGAGTTCATCATGAACGAGCTGTGAGTGTGTCTTGTTGCTGAAGGTGACGGTGTGTACTGAGTTTGCGTAGGAATCAGGCAGAGATTCGAGCGGCGGAACTTCGAGGACGGTGGGAGCGCAAGAAGGTGCAGGTTATCGATGTACGGCTTGAGATTGCACAAAGAACGCGATATGATGTCGGCCTAATGACGGTCGTTGTGTAAACCAAGTGTAGACCATGAATGTAATAATGTATATTTTATAGAGGAGGCGCCCATGACAACGATCTTTGTTTTCGTCCGCCATCTTGGTCTCACATTCACCTCTTCTGTGCGGCCACACCAACACATATTTCTGTGAGTTATATCTGGCTTTTTCCCCCACTGAGCTGAGCTTGATTGCCACAACGTTAACAGGCTGGGTCATGTTAGCTTGCTCGCCAAATGTCCGCCAAATTCCATGCCCAAGAGCTGATCGACGCCATCATCGACTACCACCACCGTGACAAACGAATCCTAGGGAAATGCTCTTTAGTCTCTCCTGCATGGCTTCCGCGTAGCCGTTTCCACCTCTTTCGCAATGTCCACGTCATCCTCAGGACGCCATGCTGGGACCTCGATTCTGCTCTTGCCTTTTTCAACGCGACACCCAGCGTATGCGGATACGTACGCCACCTTCATATTCGTGCGGACGAGGATATGATCTATACCAAAGATAAACCGGGAAATGGCCCGGTCTCAGGCATGCCACAGGACTGGATCCACCTGAGAACATTTTCTCGTCTGCCACATCACCTATCGAGACTGCACTCCCTGGAGCTGTCGGGTGTCTACCCCATCGGTACACCCAACAACTCTCCCAGAAGCATAGACGAGTCTGCGGTGTTTTCCGTCCCTGACCATGCAGGGGGTCGACATGCCGTTTGGCTCGCTCTACTGTTTCTGGAACACGATCCGTATGTTTCCAGCTCTGGATGAACTGCATCTGCTTGACCTGGCCGTGGATGGAAAAGAGCGTTTCATGAGACTCCTGACAGACAACTCGGTGTATCCTGTGACGAAGCTGGAAGTGCGAAATGCGCAAGCGGTCATGTATCTCGTGCCCGAGAAAGTGTTCAGGCGGGTCAATGTGTTGCATGCTGATATGAAACTGCTGCTTCTTGTCAAAACGTTGTTCTTTACTCCACTGTATGACGTTCTGGAGGAACTCACGTTGAGTGCGTACTCTTTTCGTCTTACTGCGGCCTGGCTGATTGGATTTTAGCGTCATCGGGTCGGTATCATGTTGAAGCTCTGGCGAAAATGGATGGTCACTTTGTGTCCTCGTGTTTGCGTTTGAAAGCACTCCACATCCTGGACTCTCGAACTGGACGGCAGACGGACTACTCGCCCGCCATCATCTTCCGAGGCTTCAAGGCGCTATTGGATGTCTCTCCGAAGACCTTGAGTCACGTCTCTGTGGGCTTCCTGTTATTCAGATGGGACAAGAGACAGATGGACCAGCTCAAGAGTATGGAGTGGAAGAAAGTTCAAGAGCTCGTGCTGGGCAGGTTTCCGATGTTAGCAAAACTCAGCGTCGTGGGTGTTCCAGACGCGCTTACGCCCGCCACGGCTGGGCTGCTGATTGCTCCGATCCCCGCCGCTTGGAAGCCTGTAGTGCGGAGCAGGCTCGGAGCCGATTTCTTGGACAAAGTCGTGTTTGAGTAGTTGAGGTGAGAATTATCTACATTATTGGATCTGCGTCGTCTGATTTTTCACTCCAGCTCACTCTGCGGACTAAGTGTGGTGCATTTGTATCATCTTGTGTGTACGCCATGAAAGACGAATATAATTGTGTCGCAAATAGAGGTTATTGGAACTAACATGATCCTACCACTCGCGTCTCGCCGTGTTCTGACATCGTCATAAATGTCTACTCAAAATGAATGGCTCCGTCCCAGTCTACAGATACGAACTCCCCCAGCCTATCGACGTCACCTTAGTTCATGTTGCGGCACGTCCTGATGACGATCTCTTGAACGGGACTACACAGGTCGCGGCGCAGGGTGATTACTGTCCTCAATCCTTCAATGAAACGATAATGGTACTGCGAGCTCGCCACGTTCTCTGGACCGTATAACCTCCTGAACTCGACATCATGCAGTATGATACGCCGCAAACGCGGCATCACAATGGCCCGTGCAGGATTGTGGAACGCCGACTCAAAGCAGGCGGAAAGGAGATGAATGATCCGCTCCTGCGTGAGCAGGTCGCATCCATGGATGTCTAACGTCTCCGTGTTCCCCAGGATGCCGAATAAAGCGAGCCAGTCTTGCCTCGATCGGTCGAGGTAGTATACGTCGTTGAGTTCGAGTGTTGTGACGTCCTTCAAAGGGAGCTTGGAACACAGTTCCCGGAGCAAAGTGCACTGGGTCGCATCTACCACAGTCGCACTTCCAAACATGCCGGCACATAATAGCAAGCGAGGCGTAGTAGGCAGTGTAGGTTGGCACCCCCTGTTGAATACGAGCGACTCGGACGATACGGACAACTTGTCCACGGGTTGAATCTGAGTTCGTCTATCCTCTGGCGTGAGTATGGCGCAGAGCGTGTTTTTCACTTCGGGAGGGAGATTCATCTCGGGAACGCGAATCGCGATTTCGATCCGAGCAGATGCGGGGATGATGAACGCGTCCAAAAAGTGGACGGACAAGAACGCAGGTGCCATGACTATGATGTGCCGGATATCGTGTCACGGCGTCGGGGGGTATGGAGGTCTGGACGTGGGTGGTGAGAAGCGACTGTGTAGGACCAATGTCTGGAGTGCAGGGAGGTTGCGGACGGCTTGGATGACACTGGAAATAGACGAGACCTCTTCGTCTTTGAGCGTCCACACAGTCAAATCCGTCAACGACCGAGGAAATACGGTGTTCCCCCAGTCTACGTGATACCCATAGGTCGCCAAAGATGGGGTGGTACTCTGATCAAAGAAGGTAGGAAGAGGTGACCCAACATAAGATGGCGTCGCCAGGTGAAGGACACGAAGGCGAGGCGCGGATGATGGAAACTTCTCGCCCAAAACAGCAAGAAAATCTGGCCGCAATCCAACGTACAAAGTGTGCGCTCGATCAGCAACGTCCGCGAATCGAAGCCAGAACTCGGCTGGTAGAACCGGCTGATCAGGAATAGAGATGTCTAGAGAGGTTTCCTTTGACCGTGAAAGGAAAGTGTCGATGAGTTCATGCTTCGTGTGGTCCATTCGGATTCTATTCCACAGCCCCGGCGTGTTCAACGCGACCTCAGGCCAATGGGTGCAAACGTGCGATGGAACGATCCACTTGTAGGACATTTTCTGTACGTTGGGGTACCGTCTGTGCGAACATGATTGAAGATCTGAGCGAGAATCTCAGGTGGAAGGCGATGTACGTGGGCGCGAGTTGTTTGCATCTGTTGTCCAGCAGCGTCCATAAGGCTACACACTGGTACCGGTACTGACAACACGAACTCTGCGACTCGGCTACGTCCACAATGCCCACATCCTCGGTGTCGTTGTCGGTGTCGTTGACACCGTCGCTGTCGTCGACACTACTGATGGACTAGTGACTAGTGGTCATCTTTTCCATCTCCGGAGCCTTGCCGGTCGTTTCCTCACGTCCACGTCCAACATGGCTGCCACACCTCTCGCCGAATTCCTCACTTCCCACAAGAACATTCAGAAGTTGCCTGATCAAGATCTATTCTCCCGCCTCCAGCGCGCTGCATGGGGCAAACCCCTGAAGGAACTCATCAGACTCCAGCCCATCCTCCGCCCGCAGAAGAAAGAAGACAAGGTGAAGGAACCCGGTTGGGAAGGCCCCCTCCCCAAGAGCTGTCTCGTCCTCGACAACTTCAGCTTGGAGCTCACGTCCGCCCATCCTAAGTACCACGGTCTCCTTGTTCGTCGCGAATGGGCGGACGCAGCAGAAGCGCTGCACGCCTACGCTGCAGACCCGGACTTTGCTATGAGATACTTCTTCTACACGGAACGCGGTGCCGAATCGGAAGAGATCTTGAAGCACGCGGAGGAGGACGGATTGGAAGTTCGGTTTAACGAGGAGTGGATCGAGGATGCGCCGCCCCTCTTGACCAAGGTGCCACCCAACCCCTTTTTGAAGGGCACGACAACGGACGTGGGAGGGGGTGTGAATGCCGTGGGTGCATGCGTTATTGGGCAATGGGCCTGCGGTAGCACGTCTCTTCGTCCTTCATCATACGGTGTCTCGCTCAACAAGTGCGATTTTCACTCGTAGGGACTTCGGTCTTTTTGCAGTACATCCTCTGCCTCCGTCTCATAGCAAAGTTACATACCATCTTTGTGGACGACAAAGACGAGTTGACGCTCCTCTGCGAGAAGCGGTGCCTACGTGATCAGCAACCTCAACAAACGCTTCTGTCGGTATTTTGCTGAGGTCTTGCCGAACTCTACATTCTCTTTGGTTGACTCCAATGACGCTGTCACTGTTCCCGATTATCTCGTCTCTCTGGGTGCTTTTATCCTGCATGCTGGGAAGATGAATACTGCGTCAATCGAGTGGCTGGAATCGGTTGGCGGTGGAAGACCTTGCACCCGCTACTACATGAAGAAATGGTCGGCATACGAGCTTCTCGCGGCGTAAGTTTTTCGTCATCCATGTCCACTCCATTGACCCCTCAACGCACCTTAGCCGGATGCTCCACCCCCATGTCGAGGTCACCGAAAAGTGGCTCTGCGAGGCTGCGGACATGTACGGCCACTCTGCAGGAATGGCCTGCGTTGCGCCCGCCTCCGACAACCGCGATCTCGACGCTGACACGCGCCTCGCGATGCATTCCATTCGCGACATGGACGACTTTAAGAAGATGATGATGCGTGGTATACAGCACGACTTTTCGCTCCCGGCGGCGTACAGACTGGTCAGCGTGGCGCCGGATACGCTCACCGACAACAGGCGGAACAAGCTCTCTGTGGAACAACCGACGAAGCACGTGTTCAGGATGCTGTGGGATTCGCCTGTGTTCAAGTCGCGCGAGCAGATGCAGTTGGAGGCGCTGCTCAAGATGATGGGGTAGGGTCTCTCGTGTTTGAGGAATTCAAGTGTACGATAGACAGGTGTACGATAGCATAAGTAAGAAGTAGTGAACAGTTGTACGAATAGCAATTCTGTTGAGATCTCTGATCATTCATGTGAATGAATATGTAGTGGTACTGAGGTTGTAACTGAATTTAAACGAATGCTGCAAGACCATGCTTCGGCGGTTTCCCGCCCGTCTGTCTCCAAACACCTCCTCTCAACTTTCCATCCAAAGCCAAACCTTACCAATGAGCCTACCACAACTACGCCTGTTTGTCTGAGCGCGTAGGTTCGTGGTTATACATGTACTATTTCGGACGCATACATTCATCTACTACATCCGTCGCTGCCGCGTCCGACATGCTACCCAAAGCAGGTACAAGCTACAATAACGGGGAATCTTTGAGACACCTTCGAATCTGACTGATGCTTGATGCTCTTGTGAAAATCAAGGTCTCGTCCGAAATATAGCAGAGTCAACACACCTTACATGCACACCCGAGTCAGAACGTTGAGCTGTCTATCGGTTTGAACATGAGATTTGAGGGAGAACGATTTGTTCGACTGCGTGCGTCTCCCTAATTCTGTGATGAGCAAAGAAGCAGTGCAAAACAAATGAGTTTATCTGCTCACTCGGACTGGCGTGTACAGCCTGCATTCGTACATCCGGACCCGAGGACGCCCTTTGCAAATGCGCGCGGAAACATATCACGGTTGAACGTACAGTCGGTTCCTGCCAGTGGTTGGTACTTTTTCGGGTGTAGTATGCTGAGATGATGGAGGAAGGGGTGGTGACGTAACAGAATGCGTTCCAACGTTTCGCATACGCTCAACGCTATGTCATGAATAGCACCCCATTCGAACTCTTGCATGTCCACATCCACATTGTGGATCTTACAGGAGGAGAATTGGAGCATAATATCCAATATCATCATCCAGGCGCCCTGCCAAGGAGTACGTGTGCCGTCAAAGGATACATGCAACGTTGGCTGCTGATCTACAGACATAAGTTCAGATCTTGCTATCAGAAGTTAGAACTTGAAGAGAACCTGCGACGCACCTTGGGACCCCACAGATATCACAACGTGCACGGACGTCCACACCCGTATCTCCACTTGCGCGGCGTGATTCGGGCGGGCAGACATGGACAGGACGACGCGACACACGCCCGACCAGACGTCCGCGTTTTCTGGGGAGAAAGGGCTGATGGCGCCGCCCCTCTCAAAGTCAATGTCCGCGTCGAGGGCGCAGAACGTCAGCTTCGAGCAGGCCAAGATCCAGTCCCAATCCATCTGTTTCATCTCCATCCACGAGCGAATACGAATGGTGACCGTGGTAAGCCAGGTGTTGCTCGCTGAGATGGCGTGCGCGACGATGCCATCGGAAGTGTACGGAAGAAGAGAACGAGAATCGAGTTCAAGTTCGGATGCGTGAACGGCATCGGCGAGAAGGGCGATCAGGTGGAAACTGTCGTAGGAGACGTTGACCAGCTTGAGTTTCGAGTGCGGAGTGGCGAGGGTAAAATTGCTGTATACTTTGAAGAATGTAGGGTGTTGATACGGGATTTCGAAGTCGTGGATCTTGAATTGGGAGAGGTTTGGGAGTGGAGGGAGCATCAATGGGACGGAAGCGACCCACGAGTCAGCTTTTCTCGACCCTTTGGCACAGAGACTCAGTGTATGTAATAGAGTCGCATATTGGGGTGAGGAAGAGAGGAGGAGGGAGAAGGAAAGCAGTGCTTCGTGAGAGCGAAGGATGACGACGCCGCAGAGATGAAAGCGACATCGAGGGAGCCACACACGAGAAACAAGAGCGCAGCTGAGGAGGGTGTGTCGGGATGTGTCGGCGATGAAGTCTAGGATTGTCTCGCAGACCTCGGTAGGAATGAGCAGCACATCGGAGGCGTCGGTGGCCATATTGATTGGTCACGGTCAGGATCAATGAGTGTGGCGCCAGCGGTCAATTATTCGGTTTGTCATCTTCTTCATGTCTACGCGTCGACGGGCCCTGTTCAATGTTCATCTTTCTGTTCACTTACTCTTGCACTTACTCATCCTGGGCTCATCTACGGATGGCGAAACCCTCCCTCTGCATGACAAATCTCATCTCCCAAGACTCTCTAGGCTCTCATTCAACTGCGTATCTGATATTGCACTCATACCACTCTCATGTCACTTCCACTCCTGCCGGACGTGATCGAATACCTTGTAGCCGCCTCCTACACTGACGATGTTCTTTATTGAATTGGACCGACGAGCCGGCACGCACGTATGTATAACGGCCAACTGTCCTCTGCACTTGGTGAACTTGTGATGAATATTCACCGTACGCTGTCGGTACGATCCCTGTTCCGTTTGTCCTGGAGTTATTGAGATTGATGACCTGTCTCTACATCCTCCTTAAAAGCTCCTGCTGAGACCCTCGTATTTCCCTCACCTCACCTCTCAATTGTCTCTCAACCATCTCTAATATGTCTATCCAAGTCCCTTCCGAGCAGAAAGCCCTCTTCCTCGTCGCCAAGCAAGGTGATCTCAATCTCGACATCACTCCCGTCGTCAAACCCACCGCCGGCCAAGTTCTCGTCCGCATCGAGTCCGCTGCATTGAATCCATTCGACTACAAGGTCAAGGACTACGGCATCGTCGTCACCGAGTTCCCCGTCATCTTGGGATGCGAGGGTGCTGGGACCGTTGTCGAAGTTGGGTATGGTGTCACCAACATCGTTGTCGGAGATAGAGTGTGGGTCATCTTCGGTTCTTCCACACGCGGACACACACGGACATACTAATGAATGCTCTTCCATCAGGATGTACCAAGGAGAGTTCAGTATCCCGAGAGGTACTTACCAGCAGTACGGTATTGCGTCTGCCGATCTCGTCACCAAGGTATGACGTTCCTCCCAATCACGGCCTCAAACTCCCTTCATAACATGATTTGTACCACATAGATTCCGGCAAATTTCAGCTTCGATGAAGCTGCAGCTATTCCCAACGCTACCGCCGGTCCCATCATCGGGTTCTACAGTCCCAAAGGACCCATGGGCGGCGCCGGATTGACGCCTCCCTGGGCTGATGGCGGGCTGAACAAGTACGCTGGCGAGCCGATCTTGATCATCGGCGGTGCATCTGGTGTAGGCCAAGGTGGTACGTACTGTCACCAATCTTCACGACGGGTCTTTACTCACTTGTGTTTCAGTCATCCAATTTGCCAAGCTCTCCGGCTTCTCGCCCATCATCACCACCGCCTCCCCCGCGAACCACGCCNTCGTCAAGTCCCTCGGAGCCACACACGTCCTCGACCGCTCCGTCCCACTCACCTCCGCCTCCTTCTCCGCCCTCGTCCCCTCCCTCACTACGACGAAATTCAAGTACATCTTCGACACGATTGGAACACCCGACACCCATACCGCCGCGTACGCGCTCCTCGCTTCGGGCGGAAGCCTCATCACGGTCGGACACATCCCGATCGACGAGACGGAGCCAAAGGAGAAGACCGTCATCGTCCTTTGGGGCGTCTTCTGGGCCCCACAGAATAGGGAGTTGGCGAAGGAGGCGTTGCCGTATTTGACGGCGTTGTTGGAGAGTGGTCAGATCAAGGTACGTCGAGTATCATTCTTGCATGTTATCCGAATGGAACTGATGTGTGGACTGGTTGGTAGACTAACGCGGCTGAGTTGCTCCCTGGTGGTCTTCTGGGTGTCTCTAGCGGGTTGGACCTGCACAGGAACCAGCAGGTCCACGCCAAGAAGTTGGTCGTTCACCCGCAGGAGACGGTCTGAGCCTAAGACATATCTGACGAAGGATACTTGCTGTATGTATATCTTCTGTTCATTTAGTTGTGGATCGTCTTTGTATTCGCCAGTTTCTTGTGTGTAATCTCATGTGCTATTTCGTACTGTCGGTTCTCTGAGCTTCTGAAACCGCGCCTCGTGATCAGATACGAAGTGGCTTGAGAATTGAGAATGCTCTCTACTGGACTCAATATTTGAGATGAGAAAGGATTCGAACAAGGACGTGGGCGGCCCCGACGTTTCCTGGTTACGTAATGTCAGATCGTACACGTCGCTCATCAATTTTCAACCTTCTTCCTCGTTCATAGCATTCAACATTCTACAACATACGACCACGACGATCTCGCTTTCGATACCTTTGTAATATCACTGTCGTCTTCCAACCCGCCCCAGCCCTGGCTCCTCGCTCCGTTCCCTCTTCCATCGCATGATACGACGACGACAACTTGAATAGTTGCCAACCAATAACATTGGTTTGCTGATATCGTCGTCACTGTCTTTGACCGCAGCCTGACACCATATTGGGCTGTCTCTTCAACGGAGGAAGAGGATATAGCGCAGAAGTTGGGAGGATACGAGGGAACAGAGGCCGGTCACCGGTGTTTGTGGATAACATGGTATGTTCGGCATAAAGTACGTCTATCTCGTTGGGCTGACGGGCTGTTGTAGCTACTTGGCGCGTTCAATGCCGATAGCTCTCCGATGTGAAGAGGAAAGGAGAGCGGTGTTGCAAGAGAGTCGGTACTCGAGTGTAGCAAGGGACACCGAAGAAGGGAGTTCAAATCGGCTGGGGATGTGGACCCCTGTGGATTCCTTCATACCGTCGGCATCCCATATAGGATGATATGTATAAATATTCCTATATCTACAAACGCAATACACTAGGTACAAGCACATTCGGACACCAATGACTTCATAGCTAGTCGTCTACTGGGGCGTCGTTGTCGTCGCCTTTGTCGTCATCCACGAAACAACCCTCCGGCCACTGGACATACCCATCCCATTCTACGTCAACAACCTCCAGACCGCCCGTCATCCTATCGACGTCTCTTTGGTCCATATTTTCACATCCTTCGATGATGATTTGTTGGAAGGAGGGATTCTGGGATCGGTGCAGTACGACCGCGGCCAGCAGACTGTCAACTAGGAAGAATCGACTCTCTTGCCAGTGAGGGTCATCGCGCTCCCTAAAACATACCTCCTTCAACACTATTCGCTCCAGTCGAGGCATCACGGGCTTTCCCTCCAGTCCAACGAAGCCTAAACAGACGGGTATCACCTCGGCAGCATCGAGTCTTTGCTCGTACTGATCTCGCGACGTGATCTTCAGCGTTCTCACATTCGTGAGTACGCGAAGAATGTCGAGCCATGTATCTTCCTCATCGGGATGGTAGGTGATGTTAATGAGCGACAGCTCAACGACGTGCTGTAGAGGGAGGCTGACGCACAGCTCCCTAACTGCTGTGCACCATGTGGTACGCGTAGAAAGTTGCGAACCCCAGTACTCGATTACGCGGAAGTAAGATGGCCACAATAGTAGAAAGAGGTCGTCCATCGTGCTTGATGTGGAAAAACAGATAGACCTATGTTCTATACTCAGCGAGGCGATAGAACTCTTCGATCCTCTGCCGATTCCAAGCTTAGAGCTGATGGTGTCGAGAAGCGGAAGGAGGGACGAGGAGAAAGGTACGCTCGTCGTAATAGAAGCGGAGGGGTCGACGCAGAATGCGTCCAGGAAGTAAGCAGACATCTCTGCGGCTGCAGAAAACCAAATGTCCTTTAGATGCGGTGGAGAAGATATCGGGTTTGAGGAGACTACTGATGTGGAGGGAACAAAATGGTACCCGTCAATATGCAAATATTCCAGTGAGTGGAGGGAGGATATCGTTTTTATGACATCAGTAATCGAGGTGTCCACCCCCGGGCCCTGGGAGGCGGTCAGGGATCCGCAAAGACTTAGGTCTGTCAGGGAGAGGGGTAAGCTGGTGTTCTTCCAGTCAATGTAATATCCCGAAAGCGACAGACAGGTCAAATATGGTGTTGTGCACTGCTCCAGGAAAATCGGCAGTGATTCGCAAGATGACACCGTGAGGTCCAAAGTTTTGAGACGAGGCGCGCAGGAGGGAAATTTGTCGACCAGTGCCATAAGAACGGATTTCTCCACTTCCACGTGAAGGGTGTGAACTCGATGCAACATGGGTACAACAAGATCGAGGGCCTGAGAAAGCTTATTCTGGTCCATCATAAAGCCAGTGATATCCAAAGACGCCCCATTTGATCGAGCAAGGAAAGTTTCTATGACCTCCGTGCTCATGTTCAAATCGATTTTAGTCCAAAGATACGACGTGGTCAACAAGACCTCCCGCCAATATGTGCAAACGTGGGATACGACGATCCACCACAGGCGCCGACGGAACCATGTACCCACAATCCTTGCGACGTCGGCAAATATTTGAGCAAGAATCTCCGGCGGGAGGCGAGAAATGGGGAGAAGGGAGTTCCTACGGGCCCTGAGATCATAGATAGCCTTAAAATGATATGCGATCCTTTCATCGAGACCTTTTAAGGTGTCGTCTCGTGTCGCCAGTTCCATTGGCTGGAAGTCGTGAGCGACTAGCTATGTAGTATATGCAAGTTTGAGGGTGAACTTACTGGCAAGCCTGAGGCCTTGTTCACAGCTCCCTGCCGACTGACTCCGTTGTACAATGAGATAAGGACGAAGATGGATGTGATTCGTGAACGAAAACCGTAGAGGGTAGACGACTCTGTGGAACGAGAGCAAAATAAGATCTACATTATCCGATCAGAGTCGATGATGTTTGTTTTTTATTTGTACTTGTTGTCAACCTGTTTGAGGCCTCCGCCGCATATCGCATGGAGCTTGTTATCTTATATTTTGCGTAAAAACCACGAATGAAACACAGTATGTATGATGCAGGAGTAAAAAGCCAGCGCAGTAAGAGCTGCATGGAAGATGAGTAAACCTTCGACATTATCCGGAAACGCATATTCAGCCCAAGTTCACTCCAACGTTGATTCGTTCAAGCAGTGGTATCCCCAAAATGTGACCAAGAGTCGACGGCGGCCATTACTGAATAAAATTCGGCCGAAAGGGACGCATACGTTCAGAGTAGTAGATGGGATCTGCGACACGGTGTTAGCCCCTCGAAATAGGCCATACCAGCATCGTCGTATCGGAGTTCCGGTTGCACTCTGTCAAACACGATCTTCTCTATCTTCTGCAGTACGTTGTATACTCGGTGATCTTTCTGATGGAAGCGAGTGAATAGTGAGTTCCGAGACGGTGCAGATCGATGGGTAGTGTCGACGTCTCACCTTAAATAGCAACCTTGCTTCCGCGAGCATGGATATGGTTCTGTGAAGCTCACCTCCCAGCATATCGAACAGCAATAGCCATCTCGCGAGATCGGTAGAAACGAACCGCTCCACAGAGTCCAAAAGGGCATCATCGCAATGCGCGTCGTGGATGTGCATTGCCCAAAAAAAGCATGCATATTCCAGTAATGACCGCCCGGTACCCTCATCGCCAACATGAAGAGCGCAAAAGTTCTCTGTGTTATATTCTGCCATGATCTGGAAACAACGCATTGCCATCATGTGATGCTGGAGACCGGGATCCACGTAGAACTCGCCAGCCCGACTCTCCGTCGTGACATGATCCTCGAGAGATGCGTGGAACGCACGGATGGGCACGTCATCCTCGGTGGGAACAATCAGTACCGAGTGCATGTGGCGAAGGATCCGGCGAATCTGGACGGCAGTGTATCGTCCGTCGAGAAGTATAGCGAGGTCGCTTACGCATAACGGTCGAGCGGCCAGCAGGATCAAGGCCACCACATCCCTAAGCCTACGCTTCATTTCCGGCTTCTTCGCGTTCGGTCCCCGGAAAGCGTCAACGAAGATCTGGTGGTAAAGTTGATCCAAATTCTCAGCATCCCCTAACCCAGAATTTCCCTCCGAGGAGGTGATTTTCTTCAGTAGGTCGTTCCGGGTGTCCAAATCTGGATCAGCGTCACGGATGTATCTGCACACCGTAGACGCATAGACGAAGAGCGGGCCGGGTTTATTAACGATCACCTCGACATCGGTCGGTGAGAAGGTGAAAGGAGGTGGGAAACGGATGCTTCGAACCGCCACTTCTTAAAGGCTGTGCTCGACAAACGCATGCATATCATGCGCCACAGCAGGCAACGGTTCATTGTGAAGGTCAAGGCTCGCATGACGCTCGCCCATCCCCTCGAACACGTACGGCACGCCATCCGAGGGACGACTGGATACAAAGAACTTGAGGCCAACCTTGCGGAAGTCGGGGACCCGACTCAGCAGAAGCTCAACGAGGGCGATTGGGGGACCATGCTCGTCGCTGCATTCATCCAACGCGTCGATAATAATGACGCGAGGACGTGCTAAGATGGTCGTGGACGCTTTCTTCAGGCGCATCAAGGGATCTAGGATGAGCCTCTGCAGCTGGTCGTCCAAGGTCGAGCTCGCCGGATATGGCTTTGCTCACAGCTGTTCGACAAGAAATTTGCGGTATTCCGGGAAATTGAACGGAGTTGGTAAGCGATGGAGGGGAAGATCCGATGTGTGTCTCGAGCCTGGGCGGTATCACGAGAGCAGAAGAACGCTGCACCGAGATAGTTGTCTGAAGAGATGTATCTGTACAAGCTGTCTGCGATAGTCGACTTGCCGGTGCCTGCCATTCCGTTGAGCCAAAACAGCTGGAAGTCGTGCAAGCTACTGGCCCAAAGCTCGAGTTTGCCAGCGATCTCCACCCGGGTGTGCTCGAAGCAGGACGTCCGCTTCCCCATCTGACGTTCTTTCTCGTAAGCAGCGTCCTCGCTGTGGGGCAATTTATCCAGCTGCGCCAGATCCGCTGTTCAAAGAGAAGTGCGATGCGAAAAAGAGTGGGAACGAGTAGGCTAGTACGCACCCATGTCCTAGAATAAAGAACACAGTGAGTTTCATACACTATCAGCAGCGATTCTTTACTTACCGTGACATTCTTGAGACTCGCTTGTTGAAGGTCAAGCTGGAAGTCGGTGATGATTTCTCTTAATTCACCAATACACTCCTGCATGCGTCCTTTGCTTGCTCATCCCTTCCCAATCCTGTCGGATGGCGTCTAGACGACTATGATCTGTGATCAGCCGCCTCATCTCACATCATCGAATCGACAGAATAATTACCTCTGCAAGTCTTTGTCTTCCCACAGCTGCAAGGCCGAAGCACTGCCAGTGTCAGGTGAGATGATTTGGTCAAATCTCTCCAGGCGTGCAATCATCTTCCCGAGCACGTTCGCGTTCTCCTTGACGCGCTAACAAAACCGCAATTGTAAGTAAGTGGTACCGCAGCTGGGGATGGAGCAAAGACGAAGCTCACATCAACCGTCTTCAGGATCAGCAAAATACCTCCCACAACGCCTTTTGCGATCGGAAACGAGTCCCCTGCAACCTTGGCGATCTCCAAAGTGGCGTCGACCCCACTGCGCAGTCTCGTCAAGTTCTGCTTGGTGCGTGAGTTAGATTTATCTTGCGTGGGAGCTGATTGCGTTGCTCGCACAGGCCGTCCAGAGGTGGACGCTGAATCTGAGCCAACCTCTTGAACCGGGGAAGAGTCTGGCGATGGCGAGGGGACCTCGAGATCGGACGAGTCGTCTGCTTGAGCGTGTCGAACCTCACTGGAAGGAGGTGCTGCAGCGTTTAATGGAATAGAGATCAAAACCGAGGGCATCTGACGACCTGAACGTGTACAGCACCTTCAGCAGAGTCTACATCGTTCGATGCAGCTGCCTTTCTTTGCCTAATTTGGTCGTCCATCATCGCCAAGATCTCTTCTTCGGTGGTCCAGATGTCCAAGGCGTCGAGGGAAATACTCATCACGTTCTTCTTCATCATAAAGGCGGAAGAAGCGGTGTCGCGCCTACTCTTACGCGTGGCATTATCATTGATGCTAGACTGCAATGTGTAGACATTATGAGTGAAATAAACGGGATCGGGGGATGGGGTAGGAGGGTCTGCTTGCTTTGCTGGGTCCGCCATATTCAAGACAAAGGAGCACGAAGACCTAGCGCGTCCATTGACGAAGTATATATTCGCACAGGCGTAGTAGGTTTCCGAGGACGCGATATCATTATCAGATTATCCGATCCGGAAGAAGCCTCCAAGAGACGAATGCTGTCTGGAACTTGAGTACTTCATTCAGTATTCTAGCCAATGGTCACGCCCGATAGCTCGAATGGAATAGAGATTCAAAGATAGACTGAAAACATACTGCATGAAGATATTATGATACAATGGATGAAACAACTGATTTTAGGCGCAACGATCTACTTGGTTGCTTCGACGAGACGGGTCTCGGCCTCCTTGAAGTTGACAACGTTCCAGATAGCATTCAAGTACTAAAAACACATATTAGTAGCGCGTCCGAATCATGGATAAGAAACGTACGTCAGGCTTGACGTTCTTGTACTGGAGGTAGAACGCGTGCTCCCAGATGTCGATACCCACAATGGGAACATGCGCTATGGATGTGTAAGAATAGGCATACAAAGTGAGACGACGGAGACGTACAGAGGAGAGGGTCTTGGTTAGCGGTGGTCACAACTTCAAGCTTCTTGGTGGCCTGGTTGTATCCGAGCCATCCCCAGCCAGAACCTTGGATGGCTGCAGTGGTCGCGTTCATCTTCTCCTTGAGCTCTGAAACATTCTCCGAAAGGCGAAATGGACAAGCCAGAAGGAGACGTACTGCCCAGAGAGCCGAAGTCGCGTTCAATAGCAGCTTTGAGGGGGCCGTCGTGGAGCTGGCCTCCACCCTGGGTGGCAGGCGCGAGGTTCTTCCAAAATAGCGAGTGGTTAATGTGTCCTACGATAAGATGAATTGAAGAATTTAGAATTGTTGAAACGCTTGAACGCACCTCCACCATTGAACTTCAGTGCAGCCTGGAGCTTGATTCTGTCCTTCGTCGAGTCGGTCTTGACGTACGCGTCTTCGGCAGCGTTGAGACCGTTGACATATGTCTGATGATGTTTGGTGTGGTGCAAGGTCATAATCTCTCCAGAGATATGGGGTTCGAGGGCCTGCGGAGAGCGTCAGCATGAGTGAGTGGAAGGCGAGAGTTGACGAACGTCATAGGCATAGTCAAGCTTGGGGAGAGTATGTACGCTAGCGGCAGAGGAGCGGATGGCGGCGGTGGCTGAGAAACGGGCGCGGGTGGCCGAGCGGGCGAAAGAGAGGATGCTCATCGTGTTTAGAGGGTCGGACGTCGTGGTCGATGACATTGAGGAGAGAGGATTGAACGCTGAACTCAGCCGTCAGGGCGTCTATCTACGCGCCCCACTGATCAAATCGCACTACTAACTATCATTCGCCTTCCTTATTATACCCTCCTCCTCCTCCTTGCGTTGTGTCCACCATGGATGCCGAAGGTGTCCATTTGCGTATCTGGTTACTCTCATGTCTCCTCGCACATCACCAAATGCAACCCAAAAACTGCTCGGTGAACAATATTGACCAGGTCTCCGCTAAGGGATCTCATGGATCCTCTGGCACTGGAAAGAAGCACATGAAAATTGTCAGTCATCTCTCTGCCATTCTCGCTCGTGGTCGTCATCCGGATAGCGTAGTGGCCGTCTTTGCCCCCGAACTCTCCTCGGGCGACAACCATCTGACTGTCGTTGAGAGGTACGGAACATACCTCATGAATGATGTCTTGTCGTCAAATCTGACTGCATATGTCACTGACACAGTGTACGGCATATGGACACTGACGACGCAGGGGAAATGCAAGCACCAGCTGAAGATCCGTCGTTGCCGTCGTCGGGGTCCGTGACATAGCTCGGCCGCACTATATTCTGCTGACCGTGGCGTTGCACTATTGTAGCTTATCTTCGCCTCTGGAACCTTCCTCATTCTTTGTCACCAGAAATTTCAACAACAAGATACAGGATGGAAGGGACACAGTTATAATCCGCGCAAAGGCCGACATCTCCATGGTGGAAATGCTATAGTAAGCGAACCCCATCCCCCATTTTTCGATTTAATCAAAGCTGTTGGTTGCATCCTCTCCCCGTGACNCTTAGCAAAGACGTGGACGCCAAACGCGGTGGTTTTCCGAGATACGTCGACGCGTGCTTGCATGGCTTACGCCTCTGCGCTCAACTCAAGCGACGCGGAGATCGCGAACTCGATTATCAGCACCGGCGTGCTCTCTTCGAATTCCTCGTTCGTCAAAGCCGTACCAAGATATCAAGAAAACGCACTGCAATCTGGAAATACTACTTCATACCTACGGGTGCAGGTCCCAANGACCCTCCCCCACCGCCGGGACTTCGTGCTTGGAACCCTCTCACAGATTCAGACGACATAGAGTTTGTGTTTCGCCCGACCCCGCAAATTGATGTCATCATTTCAAAAGTTCCTCGATTCAGCAATGTCCGACGTCAGCGCACCGACGGACAGTCCGGTTTTGAATACCCGATCCAGGGGACGACCATTCTCGCTTTTGCTGACGCTCTTGTAGGGGCCATGCAACTTATGGAGACCGCGTTGAAGTCCTCGGATTTTGTTGATATCTGCGGGTACTTGGTTACGATTTACGGTTTGCTCAAAGCTTTTCCAAGACAGTTTTGGGAGAACAAATCTTTGCAGAAGCTGTTGGAAGGTATGGTCAATATTATTTGGTGTCGACGCTCTTGTCACTGATTGCTTTCCCCTAGATATCCACCGTTACAAGGCTCTGGTCTCGCCGAACGAGGTCCGCGAGCTTGAGGACGAATCGGTCACTTTGGATAGTGATCTCGACAGCCACATCGGTGAGTGTGTGACTTGGCACCGCACGGACATCTCACTGAAGTAATATGTTTCTCTAGCCGACTTTCCCGAGCCTTGCAGACGATTTTTGCGAACATTTGCCTCGCTCACCGTCATCTACTTCGGGACCCAATTCTTGGTCAAACGGACTATCTTCCGNTCTGAAGTGCCTTTCACGGTCCACATGATTAGCCTCAAGTCACCCGTCNTCGAACAATCGGATNTTTCTACTGAGGTCACGAAGGTTATCGGGTTGTGGGAAGCTGCTGGGCTCATCGAAAAAGACGTCATCTCTCAATTGGACGTCGGTGCGCTCAAAACGATGGGCGGGGCTTGTCATTGCGAAGCGATCATCATGGCCTCGATTTATCCCGGTGCTGCTACGCATGCACCACCGGAAATTCGCGATGTTTTCACGCCNGTGTCCATCTCTGCTTCTGTAGGTTCCTTTCTAAGGTTCCTCATGCTTGCAGTATCGATTGATCCGTGTCATATTATTCTATAGACGGAGCATTGCATCGGTGTGTCCAAAAAGTGTTGCCCTCTCTGCTACGCGCTTGGCAAGATACTCAGAGAGGAGCATAATCTGGATATCAGTCTGCCGGGTAGCCACAGTGTGTACTCGGCTTGGATCCCCCCNACGTGGCTCCCTGCAAACGTTCTTCTCCAACTAGAGACTGTGTTGGTGGAGTCACTCGTTCGCATGTTCGTGACACCTGTTCCAAAGAGCACGGCAACATCACCAGCGAGTTCGGATTCAGAGGCCGATCTCTTCCCAGGATATGACTTCGAAGATTTTAACGAGATTCTCAGTGCTCCTGAGGGTCCTTGATCACTTTTGTACATTCCTGCTATCAAGGTACGTGTCGTTGCTAATCAGCTCTTTTCCATCTGCTGANGTGTCGGATGTATCATCNGTCTTGCAACAGTCACGAAGTCTTCCCACTTTGCAATTACGCCGTCGTGTGCCACCTCCAGATAGTAGTAATGGCGAATTGGTAGGACGTAGATATTGTAACAGAGTATACATGAATGAAAGACAATGGATAGAAGCCCGCAGAAGTGGAGCGTTCGACGCACTACNGTTTGAGATACCCTTCCGCCCATCCATGGCCTCAACCATTCGTCTTCCACATGTTGTTCGAGTCAGTTCGACTACTGGTCAAGTATCTCACGATATACGAAAAGGCAAACTCTGGTTTATCTACATTTGTTGTCTAAACCACATCGCGTTCGCGGTCAATACTCGTACGGTGCCGAATACCGTGTGCCAAATATCCCCTCCTGGTGTGCCTTGATCTCTACGGTCGGAGACTCGGTGAGTAGCATAATAATACAAGACTTGAGACAAACGTACGAAGAGCAAGGTGCTTTGAGAAGAACCTCGACAAAGCGAAGTTACCTTACAGAGATTTCAGTATCATCATCAGAGGAATCGGATATACGCAACGAACCGACTGTATACCATAGACCGTCCGTACCAAGCTCCCTCCAACAACCACTGATTTCGCCTTCTTCGTTAAGGCCAAACACCCTCAGGATCCGGTCTGCGATGCCATCACCTACAATGAGGCGGATAGAGTCACGTGGGTCACCAAACCTATCCAGAGATTGAGAAACCTCTCGAGATGGAATTGTAGACCGTACATACCTTGTGGCAAAAAGGACGACGTCTGCTTCTACGGTGCTGCCGTTGGAGAATTGTAGACCGGTGGGCGTGTACCGTTCTANTTGCGCGTCGTTTTTGAGCTTGATCTTGCCGTCNACGATCATTTGGCATGCACCGANGTCTATCACGCGAGTAGGTAAATAGGGAGATTTTGACGGGTGGGATATGTTGCGCACCTAGGTAGTATCTGNNACCCCGCTTCAGAGCAGACCAGAATAANCCACTGTCATCTTCACCCATATTGGTCTTGTACCCAACGGCGTGAAGGTNAGTCGATCAGCTTCCTAGACGTCATCGTTTGGCGCGTAGTTGCATGACAGCAGCCAGGAGAATGTGAACCTTTTTTCAACGCGACACCCAGCGTATGCGGATACGTACGCCACCTTCATATTCGTGCGGACGAGGATATGATCTATACCAAAGATAAACCGGGAAACGGCCCGGTCTCAGGCAAAGAAACAGTACCAACGAGTGAGTTTATCTGCTCACCGGGACTTATGAATACACCCTGCATTCGTGCATTTGGTCCTGAGGACGCCCCTTGCGATTGCATGCGGAAACATGTATCGGTTGAATATACACGTAGCTCCTGGTCGGTAGTAGCTTTTCGGGTGTGATACGTTGAGGTGACGGAGGAAGGGGTAGTGACGTGACAGAACGGCATCCACAGCCTGCCATGCCTCCAACGGCTCGTCATCGTTAGCCCATCTAACCTCTTCAAAACCCAAATCGACGTTGGGGATGCCACAGGAGGAAAGTAGAGGCAGAGTTTTCGTCATTGTGGTCAGGGAGTGCAAAGTATGAGTCGCGTCCAAGTGTACGCGCAACATTGGCTGATGGTCTGCAGAACGCAGATCAGATCTTGTGATTCAGTCCAGAGAAACTGCGACACACCTTGAGACCCTACAGACATCACGATATGCACGAACCCCACCCGAATCGTCATTTTCGCGCCATGCATCGGACGAGAAGACATGGACCGAATCACGCCACACACACGAGACCAGACGTGCTCATTGGGCGGCGAGAAGGGTGTTAACAAGATGCTGTCGGTCTCTCCAAGATTGATGTCCGCATCAAGGGAGCAGAACGTCAGATTGGGGCACGCAAGGATCCAATCCCAAGACGACATTACGTAGCGATATCGAGTATGCAAGGACATCGGGGGAAGCGACGAGGTAAAGGGAATGAGAGTCGAGCACCAGTTCGGATGCGTGGACTGCCCAGGCTAGACGTGCGACCTGGTAGAAACTGTGATAGGAGATGTTGACTGTGCAGTGGCGAGCATAAACTTGCTATATGCTCTGAAGAATGAAGGATGTTGATACCCGAGGTCGAAACCGCGAATTTCGAAATGTGAGAGGTTCGGGAGTGGAGGGAGCATCAAAGGGACGAAAGCGACCCACGCGTCGTCCGTTCTGGAGTCTCTGGCCCAGATAGTCAGCGAGTGTGGTAGAATCGCATATTGGGGTGTCAATGAAAGAAGTAAAGCGAACGACAGGAGTGTTTTGTGAGAATACAGATTCACGCTGTTATAGAGATGGAAGCGACTCCGAGGGAGCCATGCACGAGAAACAAGGGTGCAGCTGAGGTCCCTGATATTGTTTCCACCACACTCGACTTTCCAGAGCTCTGACCACCGGTAACGACAATTCTAGGCAAGTCCAAATCTGTCTGCGCGCTGAAGAACGATGTCGAAAGTATGAGATTCACTGATTGAAGACCTACAATATTAATGCGAAGAAGCCATTCACCCCAAGTCACTACGCACGCAACTGCTTGACAAGACGCGATTGTCGTTTCTGTCGTTCAGCGTGCTCAGAGTTTGACAGCGTTTCCATTTCAGTCACCTAGTTTACGCTTAGCGTCCAGAATATAGATGGTATTGTGAGGATTGAGGGGTGCAACGACGAACAGAAGTAGTATGTAGTCGCGAGTCCCGACCCCGCGCTCATACTAGTCCAGTCACACACGTGTCGAATGTCGCATCAAAGTCTGCGAGATGGTTTCAGTTGGTCAACGAGGTCAGCATCTCTGAGATGAGACGTACCTAACCACTCCTTGATCTTAGCCTTCACCTCCCAGTCGAACTCATTCTCCTCGAACACCGTCGGCCAATCCGCCCTGTCCAGCGGCTCCGGCCCCTTCACCCATGGGTCAAACCTCGGGTCAAACACCTCATAATGAGTGATGACCATGAGTGAAGTTGTCCAATCCCTCCGCCGCCAAGCCAAAATACTTGACCCAGACTGGTTTCCCCATCTTTCGCATGCATCCAACGCCATATCCCTCCATTCGAGGTCCGTTATTGGAGGATCAAACTCGGGATACTCACGGCAGAAGTACTGAGCAACCGCTTTGACAGGCAGAATGTATCCTCCCGCCAACTCGAGTTTGTAGCGAGGTGGCGGCGATTCAGACCGGTCTCCGTTTATCAGTTCCAGATATTCTGAATACTCCATTGTTTCCGGATATTCCATGGTCTTCGATTGTCTCTAATGGCTCTGTAATGACTTGAGGGCAGGAGGTACAGATATCAAGAGAGGAATTGAGGACGCACGATAGTACCAGAGTGTTCAATTGTGAAAAATGTAGTGCCACCCTGAGACTACTTATATGGACTGTATGACGTAAGATATATCTCAGGCCGCTTGGCGATAGTATAGTAACAAGGCGCAACTAGAAGAACGAAAGCAGAACCATGTCGTGGCCACTATTGTGGCACCGTAAGCTTAAGATGATCCAGGTTGGTCCTGTAAACAACACGAGCCCAATGTTTCAGAATGGACAACTCATGGTTCATGTAATCTCTTGTTGAGATTCGACGGTATCCGAAGGCTAGATATGTACAGTACCTTCAGTCGAACCTACGTCGTTCGATGCAGCGGCATTTCTTGACCTGTTTTGGCCAGTTATTATCGCCAAGATTTCTTCTTTATTGTCCCAGGTCTCGACGCCGTCGAGAGAGATACTCAGAACGCTGAGCTCAGACCTAAAGCCGGAGGCGGTAGTGTCGTGGTTGCTTCTACGCGTGGCGTAGTCATCGATGCGAGACTGCAATGAGTGAAAATTATGAGTGAAATGTACCCGGGGTGGAGGACAAGGGCGCTCTTGCTTTGTTGGGTCGGCCATGGTCGAGATACTTGAGGCAATGTATATATTCACACATTTTTCCGAAGATGCGATATCCTCATCAGATTATCCGATCCGGAACGGGCATCCAAGGGGCGAACATTGTCTGGAGCTTGAGTAATGCGTTCAATATTCTGGCCAATGACCACGCATGATCGCTCGGATGGAATAGGGATTCAAAAACAAAGTGAAAACATACTGCATGAAGATACTATGATACAGTGGGTGTGAAGCAAATCATTTTGGACGCAATGCTCTAGTTGGATGCCTCGACGAGACGCGCCTCGGCCTCCTTGAAGTTGACAACGTTCCAGATAGCATTCAAGTACTACAAACACATATTAGTAGCGCGTCCGAATCAGGGATAAGAAACGTACGTCAGGTTTGACGTTCTTGTACTGAAGGTAGAACGTGTGTTCCCAAATGTCGATACCCACAATGGGAACATGTGCTGTGGATGTATAAAGAATAGGATACAGAGTGAGACGACGGAGACGTACAGAGGAGCGGATCTTGTATCCGAGCCATCCCCAGCCAGAACCTTGGATAGCTGCAGTGGTCGTGTTCATCTTATCTTTGAGCTCTAAAACATCCTCAGAAGGACGAAATGAACAAGCCAGAAGTTGACGTACTGCCCAGAGAGCCGAAGTAGCGTTCAATGGCCACTTTTAAGGGGCTGTCGTGGAGGCTGCCCTCCGCCCCGGGTTCTTCCAGAGAAGCGAGTGGTTGATGTGTCCTGCGATTAGATGAATTGAGTTACTGTAGAATGTAGAGACGCTTGAACACACCTCCACCATTGAACTTGAGAGCAGCTTGGAGCTTGATTCTGTCCTTCGTCGAGTCGGTCTTGACGTACGCGTCTTCGACAGCGTTGAGACCGTTGACATATGTCTGGTGATGTTTGGTGTGGTGTAAGGTCATAATCTCTCCAGAGATATGGGGTTCGAGGGCCTGTGGAGAGCGTCAGCATGAGTGAGAGGAAGGTAAGTATTGACGGACGTCATAGGCATAGTCAAGCTTGGGGAGAGTGTGTACGCTAGCAGCAGAGGAGCGGATGGCGGCGGTGGCTGAGAAACGGGCGCGGGTGGCCGATCGGGCGAAAGAGAGGATGCTCATCGTGTTTAGAGGGTCGGACGTCGAGGTCGACGATGAGCAGAGAGGGTTGAGCGCTGACTCAGCCGTTGACATCCGCATTAGGGGCGCCAATTTATCTCCTCCACTGATCAGTCAACTACAAAATTAAAATCGCACTTCTTTCCTTACTTCCGTCGTGTCCATCATGAATGCCGATGGTGTCCATTTTCGTGTCTGGTTACTCTCATGTCTCCTCGCACATCACCAATTGCATCCCAAAAACCCTGGTTGGGACTCCTCGGTCAACAATATTAACCAGGTCTCCGCTAAGGGATCGCACGGATCCTCTGGTACTGGAAAAAAGAACATGAAAATTCTCAATCATCTCTCTGCCATCCTCGCTCGTGGTCGTGGAGAGAATCCGGATAGCGTAGTGGCTGTCTTTGCTCCCGAACTCTCCTCGGGCGACAACCATCTGACTGTCGTTGAGAGGTACGGAACACTCATGAATGGATGTCTTGTCGTCAAACCCTGACTTATGACACTGACACAGTGTACGCAACATGGACACTGACGACGCAGTGGAAATGCAAGCACCAGCGGAAGATCCGTCGTTGGCATCGTCGAGACCTCAGCTGTCGGTGGCATAGCTCAGCCGCGCCATAATTCTCCTAACCGTGATGTTTCACCATTGCAGCTCATCTCTGAAACATTCCTCTTTATTCGTCTCCAGAAACCCTTACAACAAGCTGTTTGACGGTGCCACTGTCGACAAAGTTACGATTAACGCTAAGGCCGACATCTCCACGGTGGAAATGCTATAGTAAGCGCCCCTTTTTCCATTTTATCATTGTCAAAGCTGTTGACTGCATTCTCTCATTGCGACTCTTCAGCAGAGACGCGGATGCCAAAATTGGTGGTTTTCCGAAATACGTCGAAGCGTGCTTGCATGGCTTACGCCTCTGCGCTCAACTCAAGCGACGCGGAGATCGCGAACTTGAATACCAGCACCGAAATGCACTCTTGGAGTTCATCGTTCGTCAAAGCCGTACCAAGATATCAAAAAAACGCACTGCAATCTGGAATTTCTACTTCATACCTACGCGTGTAGGTCCCGAAGGCTCTCCTCCCCCACCGCCGGGACTTCGTGCTTGGAATCCTCTCACAGATTCAGACGACATAGAGTTTGTGTTTCGCCCGACCTCGCAAGTGGATGATCTCATTTCCGCAGCTCCTCGGTTCAGCAATGTCCGACGTCAGCGCACCGACGGACAGTCCGGTTTTGAATACCCGATCCAGGGGACGACCATTCTCGCTTTTGCTGACGCTCTTGTAGTGGCCATGCACCTCATGGGGATCGCGTTGAAGTCCTCGGATTTTGTTGACATCCGCGGGTATTTGGTCACGATTTACGGTTTGCTCAAAGCTTTTCCGAAACAGTTTTGGGAGAACAAATCTTTGCAGAAGCTGTTGGAAGGTATGGTCAATATTATTTGGTGTCGACGCTCTTGTCACTGATGGCTTTCCCCTAGATATCCACCGTTACAAGGCTCTGGTCTCGCCGAACGAGGTCCGCGAGCTTGAGGACGAATCGGTCACTTTGGATAGTGATCTCGACAGCCACATCGGTGAGTGTGTGACTTGGCACCGCAGGAACACCTCACTGAAGTAATATGTTTCTCTAGCCGATTTTCCCGAGCCTTGC